>BROE01000012.1:14872086-14882777 GCA_036571765.1 Plecoglossus altivelis | reverse complement strand
TGAAGTGAGTAGGGAGGTGGTAGGAAGAGAGGTGGATGAGGAGTGAGTAGGTGAAGAGCAGATAGGCTGATCACGACGTTCATTGAGGAAGATGTAGAATTGCAGGATGATGCGGGATCTTGTCGATAGGTTGCTGACGATATGCGCATACAGCAGATGGGATGCACAATGGCCCTCATGGGGTCTTTGATCTTATCGCCTTCGGCATCCGTAGCCCTGGCAAGTCTTGCAGTCACACCTAAGGCACACCTCTCATCCACGTCCACTAAGTATCGGTTCGTTTGTAATGGCGATCTACTGAAACCCTGTCAGGACTAGCGTGCTTCTTTAATTATAGCTTGCACTTGCTAACACGCAGCGTTTGCATGTCGCTTTAAAGGAAAGTGGGTCCTTGCTAAAAAGGTGATTGTGGGTGGATACCTCTCCCCAAGACTTCATTCCTGTGTTTCTTCGATCCTTTCCCGTGCCTCGCTCCCTCTCTCCCTCCCCCTCCTCGTCCCTGCTACAATCTTCTCTTCCTCTTCCTCTCTTCTGCTCCTCTCTACTTCCCACCCTCTCCTCTCTCTTCTCCCTATTTCTCCCTCTCTCTCTACCCCACACACACACAATGCCCCCCCCCCTCCCCTCTTTTCCTCCTCTCCTCCCCTCAGGCAGTTCAGATAGCCGTTGCTCCACGCGGACACAGACTTCTGTCCTCTGTTGCCCTATTTTGGTAGTGCCTTCATGCAGTCTTCAGTCAGCTTTTGGAGGTGTGGGTAGAATACTGGGAGGTTACAGAGTGACGTTTCAGGAACACACACACACTTACACACACACACACACTGTGTACATACACACACACATCTCACACACACTGTATCAGTACACACACTACACACATTTTCACACACACTACACACACAACACACACACACTGAAACATACACACACACACACATGTATTACATACTGTACACACTACACACACACTGTACATGCACACCTACACACGTTTGTACATACAACACATCTGTACAATTTTGACAATACGTCACTTCACTTCAACACTACACACACTGACAATGCACACACATAGATGCACACAACTACACACACAATTCTGTACATGCACACAAACATTTACACACTACACACACACCTTACACTGCACACACACACACCATACTGTACATGCACAGAACACACACACTCACGTCCCCCAACAACCAGTTCTGTACATGCACAAATCAACACATTCTTTCCACCCTAAACACGATCGGGTGGTGTACAATGTGCTCAAACAATAATTCACACACAAAAACTGTTGTCCCCTGCTACACATCACTGCTACATGCAACACGATCCACACATAATACCCTGCAAAACACTGTACTCACACACAGTACAACACACACGTAACATGCACTTATCACACGGCAACACTCCTCCCAAACATACACTTACATGCATGCACACACGCACCTACTGTACATGCACACACACACTCACCTTGCTCAGTTCCTTCTGGTACTGGGGCATCTTCTTTAGCATCTGAGACAAGTCCCTCATGGTGGTCTGAGGATCAAACACACACAGGACAGCTTAGTGCTCACAGCACTGCACATCTACATGTCGCTAGTTCAGTGCTCACAATGTGCACATCTACATGTCGCTAGTTCAGTGCTCACAGCACTGCACATCTACATGTCGCTAGTTCAGTGCTCACAATGTGCACATCTACATGTCGCTAGTTCAGTGCTCACACTGTTCACATCTACATGTCGCTAGTTCAGTGCTCACACTGTTCACATCTACATGTCGCTAGTTCAGTGCTCACACTGTTCACATCTACATGTCGCTAGTTCAGTGCTCACACTGTGCACATCTACATGTCGCTAGTTCAGTGCTCACAGCACTGCACATCTACATGTCGCTAGTTCAAATCCCCCCTGGACAGGCCTAGCAGGAGACCTGGTTGGGCCCTCCTGAGGGCATCCGACATGACCTCACCTTCTCTCCTGTGTTCATCCGCTTACTAGCAGAGAAGTCCTTCAGCTGACGGGTCACCTCCCTGGGGGAGGAGACGGGTGGAGAGGGGAGGATGAGTTAGAGTGGATGCAGGGTTTAGGGAGAGTGTGATGATGAGGGTCGGAGGAGAAGAGAGGAAGGGCTGTAGAGGGGTGAGGCTAAAGGGAGTGGAGGGCTGATGGGATGAAAGGGCTGGTGAGAGCTGGAGGGATGAGGGCTGTAAGAATGAGGGCTGTAGATGGGGGTGAGAGCTGGAGGGTTGAGATCTGACTCACTGGGAGACTTCAGCGATGTGTTTGTGCCTCAGCCCCACCCAGAGGTCATCATCCTCGTGAAGCAGAACCTCCTTCTCACGAGAGTCGCCCATCCCACTGGTCTCATACCTGGTTCACACACACGCGTTAAGAGAACACAGACACACACGCATGGCATCAACTCAGAAAGACGCGTGCACGCATGCATCCGCTTACTTGTAGACGTCATTCTCGATGGGCAGCAGGTCGTAGCCCATGGCCTGGAAGGTGAGCTCATGCAGGACAGGGGACACGGGGTCAAACGCCCGGTCCAGGATGATGAGCTGAGAACGAGCTTTATCAGGACCCTGGGGGAAGGGGGGGAGGAGGAGAGGGGGAGGAGAGGAGGGAGGGGAGGAGGCAGAGGGAGGGAGCGGGGGGAGGGAGGGAGGGAGCAAGAGAGGGGCAGGAGGGAGGGGGAGGAGGAAGAGGGGAGGGAGGGGGAGGGAGGGAGAGAGGGGGAGAAGGGAGGGGGAGGACGGAGAGGGAGGGGGAGGAGGAAGAGGGGAGGAGGAAGAGGGAGAGGAATAGAGAGTGAGGGGGGAGGGGAAGGGGGGAGGGAAGGAGGATGGATGGATTGGAAGAAGGAATGGATAGGAGGAGGGGTGGGAGAGAGATTGAGATGTGATCAGGGGTACTGACAAGCTGGTCTGTAATGATCCATCCACCTCCGATTCATTGCATCGCTAGTGAACCCCTCCTGTGGGTAGACCTCTCTCTCACCTCTCCCATGGTGGGGTCATCAGCCTTGTAGGCATCCAGCTTGTCCTGCACCAGCTGAGCCAAGGTGGCGTTGTCTTTGTAGTCCCTGAGAGAGAGGGAGAGAGGCATGGAGAGAGGGAGGGATGGAGAGAGGGAGGGAGGGAGGTATGGGGAGAGAGAGGGAGGCATGGGGAGCGGGAGGGATGGAGAGATGGAGGGAGGCATTGAGAGAGGGAGGGATGGATGGAGAGAGGGAGGGAGGTATGGGGAGCGGGAGGGATGGAGAAAGGGAGAGAGGCATGGAGAGAGAGAGGGAGGCGTGGGGAGCGGGAGGGATGGAGAGAGGGAGTGAGGGAGGGATGGAGAGAGGGAGGGATAGAGAGAGGGAGGGAGGGAGGGATGGATGGAGAGAGGGAGGGACGGAGGGAGGCATGGAGAGCGGGAGAAAGGGATGCAGAGAGGGAAGGAGGCATGGGGAGCGGGAGGGATGGAGAGAGGGAGGGAGAGAGGGAGAGAGAGGGAGGAAGGGAGGATACACCAAGAGAAACAAGACATGAAACACAAACGCAGGAAACAGAACAGAAAGAGTTCAACAAAACATCCCTCCCTCAGATCACGTCCACACTGACAGTCAGCAGCTTGGCAGCGGCGCCCCCTGCTGCTCACCCTCGGTATCTGACGGCTGGGTACTCTTTCAGGGTGGCACACAGCGTGGCCAGCTGCTCTGCCAGCCTCTCCATCACAGGGTTCTTCAGCTGGGTCTTGTGGGGGCTGTAGAAACTCTGGAAGGCATCAGGATTGTCCAGAGAGTACACCTGCACACACATGGGCACGCACACACACACACACACATTCTCAATTTCATTTCTGAATGGTTTTGACGACATAAACACACTACTCTGTGTGTGTGGGTGTGTGTATGTGTGTGTGTGTGTGCGTGCCTGTGTGTGTGTATGTGTGTGTGCGTGCCTGCGTGTGTGTGTTTACCTGGGACTCGTAGGGCAGGAAAGCGATGTTGATCTCTGTCAGCGTCTTGATGGTTTTGGAGGCCCGGCTTTTCACCAGCTCGTTGAAGAGGGGATCCGGGCAGGCTGAAGGGAACGCGGACAGGGCAGGGAGAGGGGAGACAGGCGGGATGATAACAGGCATCACAGACGGGAAACCAAGGCCGACGGGCAGGAGCGAGAGGGAGGCGCCGACCACCCGAGCCGCCTAGCGCCACAACTACCCACCGCACCAACAAGCCCCCACCCCCACCCGAGCGCACCGGAGCGGCACACTAGACGACCGGCACGCTGACAGCACTACCAACTAGCGCGCCTTGGACAGAGCACGCAGCCCCCCACACAAGCGCGCCGAGCGAGAGAAGAAGGCGGCTGAGCCCCAGCAGCGCGAAGACGGGACTATACGAAAGAGGCGGGCAACAGGGTCTGACATAGAGAGGCAGAGGGAGGGAGAGAGCTAGAGGACGTGAAGGCGAAGAGACAGAGCACGAGACAGAGCAGGCGGAGGGAGGCGAGGTGACCGAGACGTGAGCCGACTGGAGGAGAGAGGAAGTGCGAGAACATCTCGAAGCCGCAGAGAACAGCCACCACACCAGAGGGCAGCTGGACCGCATAGCACAGGCGGGAGGGAGGTCTTCTAATTCATCCTCAGCAGCCTACTCTCTCACAGACAGCTATTCTAAGTCCTAATCCCATGCAGTTTCCCTTTCAGATTCCCACATCTCCCCATTCCACAAAGACACTGCCTAGAGCTAGGAAGAGGAATCATCCGAGCCTGAGTTCATGTTTCCCATCTCTCAATAAATACCAACAAGTTGAATCGTCATGGATCGTACACCAGGTGGAGAGCCCCCCTCCCACACCCCCCCCCTCCCCAACCCCACACCCCGATACCCACCAGGCCAACCCACCTCACACCACCCTCACAGCAGCCCCCACCCAACACTTCTCCCCCCACTCACAGCGCCCCACCTGCCCCCTCCACCACACCCACAGCGGCCACCCCCCCACACCTTCCTCCCGCCAACTCCACAGCGCCCCCCACCCCCAATGCCCCCTCCATCCACCCTGCCCCCCCTCACACCACCCCACACACCGCCACAGCGCCCCCCCCCCCCTTCCCCCTCACCACGCCTACACTGCCCCCCTCACAGCGCCCCCCTTCCACTCTCACAGTGCCCCCCTTCCCCCCTCACAGCGCCCCACCTGCCCCCCTCACAGCGCCCCCCCTTCCCCCCTCACAGCGCCCCCCTTCCCCCCTCACAGCGCCCCCCCTTCCCCCCTCACAGTGCCCACCTCACAGCACTTCCACCCTCACAGTGCCCCCTTAGGTCAGGAGGAGCATGGCTTAGGTACTCACAGCGCCCCCGCAGGTCAGGAAGAGTATGACTCAGGTACTCACAGTCAGTGAAGAACACGTGGGCAGCTTTGTATTTGGCAGAGTGGGGGTCTTTGAAGTCTCCAATCAGGGTGTGCACAGACTGGAGAGAGAGAGAGAAGGGGACAGAGAGTGGGGAGAAAGGGGGAGGCAGAGCGGGGAGAAAGGGGGAGGAGAGGAAGGTAGATTCGAAGTGGAGGGGGAAAGAGAGAGAGAGTGTAAGGAAGGAAGGAGATGAGGAAACGAGAAAGGGAGAGAGGGAGAAAGAGAAGGACACACAAGAGTAAAACAGGTGCGTCAGGAGTATGTGTGTGAGTCAGAGATGGAGAGAGAGTGACCGAGACAAAGAGAGAGAGAGAAAGAGACCAAGATATAGCGAGAGAGAATGAAAGAGACCGAGAGAAAGAGACCAAGATAAAGAGACAGAGAGAGAGACCGAGATAAAGAGAGAGAGAGACCGAGATAAAGAGATAGAGACAGAGACCGAGATAAAGAGATAGAGACAGAGACTGAGATAAAGAGAGAGACAGAGACTGAGCTAAAGAGAGAGAGATACAAGAGGCAGAGAACAGGTGGAGACAGACAGAATTGCGTACACATCCTCAGATTCTGTCCATGGTAACAGAACTGAGTGTTCTGTCCATGGTAACAGAGGACTGAGTGTTCTGTCCATGGTAACAGAGGACAGACAGTTCTGTATATGGTAACCGAGGACTGAGTGTTCTGTCCATGGTAACCGAGGACTGAGTGTTCTGTCCATGGTAACCGAGGACTGAGTGTTCTGTCCATGGTAACAGAGCACTGAGTGTTCTGTATATGGTAACTGAGCACTGACTGTTCTGTCCATGGTAACCGAGGACTGAGTGTTCTGTCCATGGTAACCGAGGACTGAGTGTTCTGTCCATGGTAACCGGGGACTGAGTGACCTGTCCATGGTAACAGAGGGCTGTGTGTGGTCTGGTTTGGCTGAGTCAACAAAGGGTTTAGACAAACGGGATCTGCTCACCGTGTAAAAACCTGCCGACTCACCAAACACAAAAGCTTGACACATAGACAGCGTCCGTGTCTGAGGGTTTGTTTGTTTTGTGTGTGTGCGAGTGTGAATGTTTGTTTATTGTGTGTGTGTGCATGTGTGTGTCTGTGTGTGCATGTGTGCGTGTGTATGTGTCTGTGTGTGTGTTTGCATGTGAGTGTGTGCATGTGTGTGTGTGCATGTGTGTGTTTGTATGTGTGTGTGTGTGCATGTGTGTGTTCGTGTGCATGTGAGTGTGTGTACCTTCTCTGTGGGGGTGATCAGATAGATGGCCTCCAGGGTGGGAAGAGGTTCTCGTCGCTTGTTAATGTCCTCCACAACTAGAGGAGGGAGGGAGGGAGAGAGGGAGGGAGGGAGGCAGTGAGGGAGGGAGGGCGAAAAAAGGGAGTCAAATAAAAATGAGGAGAGGAAAAGCAGGAGAGAAGCAGTCAGTAACCCCTCTTAATGCTTCCAACATGGAGCCAGGTAGAGAAAAGGGGGTGGAGCCCATAATCTAGGGTGTGGGGCCCAGGGTCTAGGGGGCGGAGTCTAGGGTCTAGAGGCATGACTAGTCTTCAACAGGAAGACTCACTGGTGATGCCCTCTGTCATGATGTCGGTCATCTTGCAGCAGGACGACAGCATCCTCATACTGAGCTGGTCCACGATCAGCGCCTGGAGGACAGACAGGAAGTATGTCACTGACCAGGAAGTACATCAGAGACCAGGACGTATGTCAGAAAACAGGAAGTACATGAGAGACCAGGAAGTACATCAGAGACCAGGCGGAACGACAGAGACCAGGAAGTAGATTAGAGACTAGGAAGTACGCCACAGAACAGGAAGTAGATTAGAGACTAGGAAGTACGTCACAGACCAGGAAGTAGGTCAGAGACCAGGAAGTAGGTCAGAAAATAGGAAGTATGTCAGAAACCAGCAGAAACTCAGACTTCTTAACAAAGACAGGGCTGGTATAGATGGTGTTAGATGCATGAAACAACAGCAGAGACAGAGGTTTTAAATCATATATATTTTCTTTTTTGGCTGCTGTTGAAGCTGTCTGTCGCCATGTCACAAGAATATCATCTTCCACAATTATATTAATCAGACAAGATAATAAACCATCATTCATTTTTCTTTGATATTATAAATGATTATTTGCTGACTCACCTTCCACTCTCCCTTCTTCTTGATCTTCTTAATGACGTCATTCATGATCTCTGTGAAGCAAAGCAGAATGAGAGGTGAGGCCCGGAACATTCTGCCTCTCTGAACATTCTCCCTTCACCCAGCTCACAGGTGAAGAGATACAGTTTCCGGATGTCAACACCTTCGACGTGTGTACCGACCACAGAAGAAGAGTGGGATGTGTGTGTTTAGGTTTGTCATTGGCAGGTGGCTTGATGACTGACAGCGACGCTGCTGGGATGAAGGAACAAGGGGTGTTGACTACTAATGTGACCTCTGCCCTTTCCAAATCATCCCCTCCTTGTCCCTCCCTCTCTGTCACCTCTCTCTCTCCTCCTTCCCCGTTCTCTCTCCAACCTCACTCTCCTTCCATCTCTCTCCCCCTTCCTCCCTATCTCCCTCCCCCTCTCACTCCATCCTCGCTCTCCTTGCTTCTCTCCCCGTCACTCTCTCTCTACCCTAGCTCTCCTCTCCCTCTCTCTCCCTCGCTCCAGTTTAGTCTCGTATTAGATCATGGGTGTGAGGATCGTTCTGTGTGTGCATGCGTGCGCTCATGCATACACTGCTAGCCATGATATCCTCCTGCTCTCTGCCAGAGAGCGAGCATATGGCTTCTCCCATCAACTATCTGCTCCTTTCAAGTGTTTACTCTGCGTCCAAAAACATCGTTTCGCTGTCCGCCATTTTGTGCGAAATCTCTGAGGAGATTTTTGCAGGACAACAGTGCCGTTTGAATGTCCACTGGTTAAATGAATTGGTTTGGGATGTGGAACATGAGGGTGTTGTTAATGAGGACAGGGACTGAGGTTTAAACAGCCTGGGGGGGGGGCAGGTTGCTAGAAAGAACAGCCGCTCTCACAAAATGGAGGACGGAAGGTTCCGGTGCGGATGATGACAAGGCTCCGCTCTGGGCCGTGCTGTCGAGCAGAACACCGGAATTCAGGAATCGACCTTCAGGAGTTCTCTGCCAAACGTTTGTCAACAAAAACACATAGATTCCACCCCTAAGACATCCTCTAGTCTAATGCAGCTGCAGGACCAATATAATCCCATCCACTGGTCTGGGGTGAGGTGGCCATATTGGCACAGCAGGCTAGCATTGGCGTTATTAGCTAGCTTGCCTTGTTTACCATCAGGCTAACAGTATCAGTATCAATGTAAATCCTCTCGGAGCGGCTCAACGGTAAACATGGGAGCCCTCTGACTGCAGACAGACCCGCTAAGCTCTTGAGATCAGACAACATCTGGCTACAGAGGGATGCGGTGGGATTATCGCAGATTAGACAGGACACACGCGTGAATGGGAGTTTGTGGAGACTGGAAGGCCATTTAGGGCAGGGGTCTCCAATCCTGGTCCTCGAGGGCCGCTGTCCTGAAGGTTTTCAGTGTTTCCCTGCTCCAGCACACCTGAGCCTAATAAAGGGTCATTATGAAGCTTCCACAGAGCTTGGTAATGGCTTGTTCATTAGAATCAGGTGTGCTGGAGGAGGGAAACATCTAAAACCTTCAGGACAGCGGCCCTCGAGGACCAGGATTGGAGACCCCTGATTTACGGGATGAGATGGGAAATTTGTTTGGCTTCGCCGAAGCTAATTTGTGTCTCTTTTCACAGGGAAGAGTCTGAGTTTGTGACCTCGCCACCTACTTAATGACCTCGCGCTTCTGTTTACACGATCAGAGGAGTCTGTCTCCATGGAGACAAGCGATGACAGTGACTGACAGCTCTGCTTGCAAAAGAAGATCCTCATCTGACCTCAGGAGGGAGAGCACCAGGGTCTGGAAATAGATGTTCTCATTCCCAGTCTTCCAGACGAATTACAGACAGAAAATCCCTGACTCAACTTTGGGTTTATTTCCAGAATCTTCCGTTACATAGCTATATCAGCAAAAAGGATGTGTGAGAGAGAGAAAGCGAGAGAGAGGGAGAGAAAGAGAGACAGAGAGAGGGAGAGAAAGAGAGAGAGGGGGAGAGAGAGAGCAAGAGGGAGAGGGAGAGAAAGAGAGGGAGAGAGAGAAGAAGAGGGGGAAAAAGGGAGGGATACCCTGTCTCTTGTCTCTTGCCTGTCCTGCCTCCTCATCCCCCAGTCTTCCTTCCTCAGACGTGAGGCAGGGCAGAAATGAGGCAGGGCAGGATTGAGGCAGGACAGGTTTGAGGCAGGGCAGAAATGAGGCAGGACAGGTTTGAGGCAGGGCAGAAATGAGGCAGGACAGGTTTGAAGCAGGGCAGAAATGAGGCAGGACAGGTTTGAGGCAGGGCAGGATTGAGGGAGGAAGCCCCCTGACCCAAACTCCCTGGAGGAAGCAGTGGAAGTCCGGCAGGTTGCATAGTTTTTCTCTTGACCCTGTGTGCCACAACAATACAGCCGCATACCAGTCAGGACCTGAACAAACATCTGCACACAGCTGAGGCAACCGGCCCGTCACACAGGCGGGCCTGCTGGGCCCCAGCGTAGCTGACTGTCTCCACAACCGAGGAAATACTGGAGGATATTTCAACGATGCACTCAAGTGTCTGAAGGTTTTTCTATGAATGGGCTCTCTCTCTTTCTGTCTTTCTCTTTATGTCTCTCTCTCTTTCTGTCTTTCTCTTTCTATCTCTTTCTCTCTGTTTCTCTCTCTCTTTTCTGTCTCCCCCTCCCTCTCTCTCTTTCTTTCTGTCTCTCTCTCCCTCTCACTTTCTTTCTCTCTATACTCTGTCTTTTCTCTCCCCCTCTCTCTTTCTTTCTCTCTATACTCTCTCTTTTCGGTCTCTCCCTCTCTCTTTCTTTTCATCTCTCTTTTTCTCTCATCACAGGATCAAGTACCTGATCTATGCCAGCAGGAGAACAGGCTACACAAGAGGGTGTTTCTCATCTCAGAGAAGATGTTAGAATGTGAGCTGTTTGGTCTCACATCCTCACATCTCTCCGTAGTGGAATACTCAAGCTGCATGCTCAACCTTGACCCCCCAACACACACACACACACACAGTAACGCACCGCCCCCTCCATACACACACAGCAACCCCACCTCCAACACACACACAGCGACCACCCTCCTACACACACACACACACAGTAACCCCACCTTCTACACAAACACACACACCACAGCACCCCCGTTGTCTGA
>BROE01000012.1:14848415-14860451 GCA_036571765.1 Plecoglossus altivelis | reverse complement strand
TGGCGCACCACTCGTTTTTCAACTAGTTCACGAAGAATACACTACGAACTCATGGGGAGTATCCTCAATCACCGTCAGGAGATTTGGTATTCTGCCTCGTGTGGCGTACATTCTCGTAATATTTGCTTTCGGTTCTTTTGCTTCTATTATACTATGACGTTTTTGCTAGCGCCGATACTGAGAAAGACGCGAACGCGATCGCTAACTGAACCGACTTCTGTACCTAACGTGAATTTTCAAGTGGCTCCTACAGTGCGTCCTTCCTCGGAATCAGGGGTAACAATGAGATCAGCGCGACATAGATCCCGTTTCACCGTTTCATATCTCACAAGGGGGGGCGAACCACTGCATGGCAACAGCGCACCTATCAGCCTCCTCCCGAACCAGATACGCCGTCCATCCATCTTAATACTGCTACCTGCTACTCTGTCATCGAACCACTGTACTGATTGGCACCTAGAATCTCTCAGTAGCAGAACCTACACAACCACAGTGTACTCTGGACCGCGAACCTAACCCCACTCATCCTACAGTCGATCTGCTCCCTCCTTCCTGTGGCCTCTAGCACCCAGCCTCTAACTCCCAACCTCTAGCCCTCTGGCCTCCAAACTCTAGCCTCCAGCCCCTGGCCACCAGCCTCTCTGGCCTCTAGACTATAGCCCCCAGCCTCTCTGGCCTCAAGACTATAGCCTCTCTAGCCTCTAGACTATAGCCCCCAGCCTCTCTGGCCTCAAGACTATAGCTTCTCTGGCCTCTAGACTATAGCCCCCAGCCTCTCTGGCCTCAAGACTATAGCTTCTCTGGCCTCTAGACTATAGCCCCAGCCTCTCTGGCTTCCAGACTATAGCCTCAAGCCTCCCTGGCCTCCAACCTCCAGCCTCTCTGGCCTCCAGACTATAGCGCCCAGCCTCTCTGGCCTCAAGACTATAGCCTCTCTAGCCTCCAAACTATAGCCTCCAGCCTATCTGGCCTCCAGACTATAGCCCCCAGCCTCTCTGGCCTCTAGACTATAGCCTCCAGCCTCTCTGGCCTCCAGACTATAGCCTCTAGCCTCTCTGGCCACAGACAGCTGAACCATGTACAAGGATGGTAGGAGACTTCTTGGAGTCTCCAGCAGTCAAACAAGGCTTCAAGGTCTGTGAATATGCAAACTCTCGTCAGGGGTGGCGTTGTTGATACCCGGTTGAGGTCGGTTATCCGGCGGTGCTTTGACCATGAAAGGCATCTCTTGGAGAACTTGTGTGTTATCTATCGCTTGTTTTCATTTGCCTTTTATGAAAGAACTTTCTGTAAGCGACAGATAGGAGGTGATAAAGCCGCGATAATCGGAGCTGTCCTTACAGTGCGTCTTCACAGTGTGTCTTTACAGTGTCTTTACAGTGTCTTTACAGTGTGTCTTTACAGTGTCTTTACAGTGTCTTTACAGTGTGTCTTTACAGTGTCTTTACAGAGTGTCTTCACAGTGTCTTTACAGTGTCTTTACAGTGTCTTCACAGTGTCTTCACAGTGTGTCTTTACAGTGTGTCTTCACAGTGTGTCTTTACAGTGTGTCTTCTCAGTGTGTCTTTAAAGTGTGTCTTCTCAGTGTGTCTTTACAGTGTGTCTTCTCAGTGTGTCTTTACAGTGTGTCTTCACAGTGTGTCTTTACAGTGTGTCTTTACAGTGTGTCTTCACAGTGTCTTTACAGTGTGTCTTTACAGTGTGTCTTCACAGTGTGTCTTCTCAGTGTGTCTTCACAGTGTCTCCACACAGTGTCCTTACAGTGTGTCTTTACAGTGTCTTTACAGTGTGTCTTCACAGTGTCTTTACAGTGTCTTTACAGAGTGTCTTCACAGTGTCTTTACAGTTTAACATGTATATATGTGTGTCCCTGTAGCTCGTACTCGGGAGGTGACAGAGGAGTTTGGCCGGCTGTACGAGCAGCAGTACGCTGTAGCGCTCTTCAACAGCGTGCGTTATGAGCTGGAGGGAGGAGGAGGAACTCAAGCACAGCTGCTTCACCGCAAGGCAAGAGGACACCACCACCATCACTCTGCTCCTCCTCTCCTCCTCCTCTTCCTCCTCTCCTCCTCCTGATCTCTCTCCTTCCTCCTCTCTTCCTCCTCTCCTCTCCTCCTCTCCTTCCTTCCTCCTCTCATCTTTCCTCCTCTCCTTCCTTCCTACTCTCCTCCTCTCCCTCCTTCCTCCTCTGTCTCCTTCCTCCTCTCCTCCTCTCCATCCTTCGTCCTCTCCTCCTCCTCCTCCTCTCCCTCCTCTCCTCCTCTCTCTCCCTCCTCTCCTCCTCTCCCTCCTTCCTCCTCTCCTCCTCCTCTCCCTTCCTCCTCCTCTCTCCCTTCCTTCTCTCTTCCTCATCCTCTCCTCCTCCTCTCTCACTCCATCTGCCTCTCAGCACAATGCTGCGCGTTCTCACTATTTTTCTCTCTCTTTCTCTTTCTCTTTCTCTCTCTGTTTCTCTTTCTCTCTCTCTCAAAGTTTCTCTCTTTCATACCATCTGCTTCTTTGTAATCGTCCTCTCACTCATTCCACTTGGCGCAGCATTACAAAATGTGCCACAAAATCAACCAATCGGAAAATTGGAGAAGGTCGGGTCTGATTTGCCATTTTGTCTCCAAACACGACGCCTTTTGCTGTTTGTTTCTGTGAAATCTGGTGGCTGGAAATCTAAAAGCCCTCTCGTTCGTCTTTAAAATGTTGTGATTGGACGTGAACCAGCCAATCAGAACGCACCATCTCACATTCTCAGATTGGTTGATCTTGCGGCACATTGGCAGTGCTTGGCCAAGTTGAGGCAGCGAGCAGGGAGGATTAAGCTTGTACAGGGCGGAGAGGTTTAGATTCAGGACTCAGGTAAACAAATGCATTAATTGAGCGCTAGAAGTGATGTTTGGCTTGCTAGCTGTGGTCCAGCAAGCTCCAGATCTCTCAGGGGTTCTTCAAAAGCCAGGCTGAACTGCTGCTCCGTACCTGGGAGCCGGTTGGCTGTGAGGCCCCCGGCCCCTGGCCCCCCAAGTGCCAGCTCACTGGAGAGGAAGTGGAGCACGTTTCACACATGAACGACCATGCTGTTAACAATGTTACAGCAGTTCCTCTTCTCTCTGCACAGGAGAGTGCTTCTCTCTCTCTCTCTCTCTCTCCCTCTCTCTCTCTTTCTTTCTCTCTCTGTCTCTCTCTGTCTTACTCTCTCTCTCTCTCTCTCTCTCTTTCTTTCTCTCTCTTTCTTTCTCTCTCTGTCTTACTCTCTTTCTCTTTCTCTCTCTCTCTCTCTCTCTCTTTCTTTCTCTCTCTGTCTCTCTCTGTCTTACTCTCTTTCTCTCTCTCTCTCTCTCTCTCTCTTTCTCTCACTCTCTCACACACACACGCGCACACACACACACACATGCACACGCACGCACGCACACACATGTTCACATATGCACACACACATGCAGACAAACAGACACACACACACACACACGCATAACTACACACACACATATTCAGACAAACAGGCACACACGCAGAACTGCACACACACACACGTTCACACATGCACACACTCACACAGACAAACAGGCACACACACACATAACTACACACACACTCACACAGACAAACAGGCACACACACGTGTAACTACACCCACACACACGTTCACACATGCACACACAGAAGCAGACAAACAGGCACACACACACACATAACTACACACACACCCACACACACGTTCACACATGCACACACAGAAGCAGACAAACAGGCACACACACACACGCATAACTACACACACACCCACACACACGTTCACACATGCACACACAGAAGCAGACAAACAGGCGCACACACACACACACGCATAACTACACACAAACAAACATGCAGTTTTTGGTCGCACACCGATAACTTATCCTACTTTCACTGCAAGAACCTCCCTCTCTCCCTCCCTCTTTCCTTCCTTCCTTCCTTAGATCGGATTAAAGATGTTTGAGTTTCAGTATTTGATCTAAGACAGGATGTCAGGCAGGAACTGTGAAAACAGACTGGATGGTGAGTTTTCTTGTGTACATACTCTACAGCCCTAGATGTTGTTGGTGTCTCTCTCCCCCCTTCCTGCTTCAGACAGGACTGGTGCTGTCCAGAGCTGCGTGATGTGGTCATACTGGACACTGCGCAGGACCCCCGACAGCTACTGGTGTCTGAGCTCTGAGTCTGACGCTGAGTCTGACTCATTCTGACTCTGAGTCTGGCTCAGAGTCTGGCTCAGAGTCTGGCTCAGAGTCTGGCTCAGAGTCTGGCTCAGAGTCTGGCTCAGAGTCTGGCTCAGAGTCTGGCTCTGAGTCTGGCTCTGAGTCTGACTGAGTCTGGCTCTGAGTCTGACTGAGTCTGGCTCTGAGTCTGACTGACTCTGACTGACTCTGACTGACTCTGACTGACTCTGACTGACTCTGAGTCTGGCTCTGAGTCTGGCTCTGAGTCTGGCTCTGAGTCTGACTGACTCATTCTGACTCTGAGTCTGACTCTAACTCTGACTGACTCATTCTGACTCTGAGTCTGGCTCTGAGTCTGACTGACTCATTCTGACTGACTCATTCTGACTGACTCATTCTGACTGACTCATTCTGACTCATTCCGACTCTGACTCATTCCGACTCTGACTCATTCCGACTCTGACTCATTCCGACTCTGACTCATTCCGACTCTGACTCTGTGCATGCCCTCAGGACCCTCTAAAGGGCAAGTCCATCTTCTCCGGTGGGCTCTTCCAGTATCTGGAGGAGAACAAGAAATGGAGGAACCGTTTTGTCTACGTGGACGACACCTACGAAATCAGTTTCTACGAGAACAAGCAGGTAAGAAAAACGCCCGCCCGCCCTCCTCTCCTGCCCTCACCTCCCTCCTCATCCTCCTCTCCTACCCTCACCTCCGTCTCACCCTCACCTCCCCCCTCACCCTCCTCTCCTGCCCTCACCTCCCTCCTTACCCTCCTCTCCTGCCCTCACCTCCCTCCTTACCCTCCTCTCCTGCCCTCACCTCCCTCCTCGCAATCCTCTCCTGCCCTCACCTCCCCCCTTACCCTCCACTCCTGCCCTCACCTCCTCTCCTGCCCTCCTCTCCTGTATCTCCTGCACACAATCGTCAGTGTGAGTAAAGTTTGTGCGTGTGGTTCCTCCTCTTCCTGCAGGCTCATGACAGAGGCCTGCACCCCAAGGGGACTCTCAGCTGTGCCGGGTACAAGGCCCTAACCTCCATGGAAGAATACACCCAGCTGCTCAACGCCAGCTTGCCAGGTGGGAGGGGAGAGGGGAGAGGAGGGGAGGGGAGAGGAGAGGAGAGAAGAGGAGTGGAGGGGAGAGGAGGGGGAGGATAACAGGTAGCGAATCAATGAACACGATGATTCACTCCATCCAAAATGAGGTGATTTGAGATCCATGGATCGTCATATTTGTAAGTATGCCAGTGTGTGTGTCCTTGTGTCAGGTGTGAAGGGCAAAGCAGGCAGCGGCCTGGTGGTGCGCTGTGCCACCCAGTTCCCCCTGATCCTCTGGCACCCATACGGACGGCATCGCTACTTCTGCGTCCTCACAGAGAAGGAGCAGAAGAAGTGGCACGCTGTCCTCCAGGACTGTGTCAGGCACAGCAACAACGGTAATACACTGTAGCCACGGTAACGCACACAGCAACGCACCCGGCAACGCACGCACCAACAACGGTGACACACACACAGTCACACAGTATCACATACAGCTCCACCAGCCCCCCCCCCCACACACACACACACACACACAAACACACACACACTCACGCACACAAACACATACCCTGGCCTCACCCCAACCAATTACCTCTCCACTCTGTCATTGTTCAGAAGTTATGTAGGGGTGTGTGTGTGTGTGACAGTGTCACATACCTGTCTCTTCAGGAACAGTCCCTCCAAGAAGGTGACTTATAGTCAGGAATGTGTTTGTGGGCGGAGTCATGGAGTCTTACTGCTCGGCTGCTCTCTCTTTGGCTGCCTGCTCCTGAGGGGGCGGGGCTGGGATGGGCGCGGATCTACTCAGCGTGAACCTGGAGATAATCCCTCCTGGCTCAGAGCCTTGTTGATCTTTAGGTCATCGATACTGAACGAGCTGGATCAAATGAAAGAGAGTTGGCCCCTCTAGTGGTTAGAAAACTGTCTAGTCACCTGGAGAGAGAAACAGCAAGGTTAGAGGACTGTCCTATCAGCTGGAGAGAGAGACAGCCAGGTTAGAGAACAGCATAGACAGCTTATTGTGTCCAGTGGTGACTGTTAGATCACGCAGCCTGTCTTTGTTAAGGTTTGCAGCGGGACTTGTGGAGGTGTGATGCGTACTGTCACCTGTGAAAGGTATATGACAGTGCATGAAAGTGAGGTGACGGTGCTGATGACCCAGGGAGACCCGGGGCTACGGAAGCATTGGGGCAGGATGCGACTTGTTTCCACCTTCCTGCAGATCTCAGAACAGCTTATCTGCTCCTGCTGCAGATCTCAGAACAGCTTATCTGCTCCTGCTGCAGATCTCAGAACAGCTTATCTGCTCCTGCTGTAGATCTCAGAACAGCTCATCTGCTCCTGCTGCAGATCTCAGAACAGCTTATCTGCTCCTGCTGCAGATCTCAGAACAGCTCATCTGCTCCTGCTGCAGATCTCAGAACAGATTTTCTGCTCCTGCTGCAGATCTCAGAACAGATTTTCTGCTCCAGCATCTGCACCTTCCCCTTCATGCTCTGTAAATACACACTCCTGACTGACACCACGCCCTAGGTGGATCTGACCAGCACACATACACACACACACACACGCACACACACGCACACACACGCACACACACACGCACACACACGCACACACGTACGCATTCACACGCACACACACACGCACACACATACACGCACGCACGCAAACGTACACACGCACGCACACGCAGGCATGCATTAATGCACACGCACGCACTCATGCACACGCACCGCACACACACCGCACACACGTAACGCATTCCACGCACACACACACGCACCACACATACACACACGCAAACGTACACACGCACGCACACGCAGGCATGCATTAATGCACACGCACGCACTCATGCACACGCACACACACGCTGTAAGAAGGTTCTGACATGCTGCCTGTCCTTCAGTGGGTGTAATAAAAAGCTTTGACGTAACCATCCTCATCAACCTACTATTGTGACTGATAGTGATAGCAGCAGCTGCAGACCAACGTGATCTGCAGAAATGAAACAGCTCTTGGAATGTTCTCTCCTAATGTCCCTCTCCTCCCCCTCCCTCCCCACCTCCCTCTCCTCTCCTCCCCTCACTCCTCCCCCCCTCCTCCCTTCTCCCCCTCCCTCCCTCCCCTCCCTCCCTCTCCTCCCCTCCCTCTCTCCCCCTCTGCCTCCCCCCTCCCTCTCTCCCTCCCTTCCGCCCTCCCTCTCTTCCCCACCTGCTCCCTCCCCTCCCTCCCTCCCTCCCTCTCCTCCCTCCCTTCCCCTCTTCCCCACCTGCCTCCCTCCCTCCCTGCCCCTCCCTCTCCCTCAGCCTGTCTCTCTCACCTGTCCGGACATGCTCAGTAGCTTTATTACGTTTCTTCTTTATCTCTTGTAGTCCATATTTGTCACTCCCCCCCCCCCCACCCCCCCCACCACCTCCACCCGCTTAACCTACACCACACACCTCCCTCTCCCTCCTCCCTCTCCCTTCCCCCCCCCCCACCCCACCCGCTTCCCTTACACACACACCCTCCCACAGCTTCCCCTCCCTCCCCTCCCTCCCTCCCTCTCCTTCCTCCCCCCCCCCCCCCCCCACCACCTTCCACCCGCTTCCCTACACACACACCCTCCCCACACTTCCCCTCCCTTCCCCTCCTCCCTCCTCTCCACCCCCCACCACCTCCACCCGCTTCCCTACACACACACCCTCCCCACAGCTTCGTTCACTCTCCTTAATGATGTCATGAGGGCGTACAAAGGAAAGCCAGACCCCCCGCCACCCCACCCCTCCCCACCCCTCTGCCACCAGGAGGTGGAAGGATTTTAGGAAGTGCCACCTTGTCTGAATAACTGCTTCTTTTTCACCTCCAGTCACACACACACCTGCACACACACACACCTGCACACACACCTGCACACACACACACACACACACACGCACACACACGCACACACACACACCTACACACACACACACACACCCTGACGCACACACACACACCTGCAGCCACACTTCATAAAGTGCTGTTTGCCTGCACGGGCTCTGAGTAGGGGCCATTATGGGGTGCCTTCGGAAGCAGAGGTGCATGATGGGAAGGCCCTGCCGTCATGGCGATAGTCAAAGCGGAGGCTGTGATTGGTGGGTGCTTGGTCTGTGCCTGACTTGTAGGGGAGGTCGAACAGGAAGTGAGGTTGAACAGGAAGTGAGGTCAAACAGGAAGTGAGATGCAGAAAGGCTCCTGAAGAGACGCTCTGCAATGTAAGACTGTTTACCCTGTTGAGACACACACATGAAAATACACACATGAAAATACACACACACACACACACACATGAAAATACACGCACACACATGAAAATACACGCACACACATGAAAATACACACACACACACACACATGAAAATACATGCACACACATGAAAATACACGCACACACACACACATGAAAATACACGCACACACATGAAAATACACGCACACACATGAAAATACACACACACACACACACACGAAAATACACACACACACACATGAAAATACACGCACACATATGAAAATACACACACGCACACACATAAAAATACACACACACATGAAAATACACACATGAAAATACACAAACACACACACATGAAAATACACACACACACACATGAAAATACACGCACACACATGAAAATACACACACGCACACACATAAAAATACACACACGCACACACATGAAAATACAAACACACCTGAAAATACACACACACACACACACACACACACACACATGAAAGCACACACACACATGAAAATACACACACACACACATGAAAACACACACACACACATGAAAATGTGTGTATGATACACTCATACACACATAGGAATACACACGCAAGGAAATACACGCACCGACACATGATCGTGGTGATTGGTAGTTTCTGCGACCGCTTGCGATGACGTAACACTTTCTGTTGCTCAATAATCTAATAGTTGTTGTCTGGACTCACTGTCACAGAGGGAGTCACAAGCTCTCCTGTATTTTGTAAGAATTTTCCGGAACATTCCGATCTCCTCACCTGTCTCCTTCGTCCTCGTCCACCATCCTGATTCACGATTGGCTGATGGATGTAGAACTGCCTTCACGTGATTGGTCAGCGCGGCATGTCTCCCGCAGAGCGAGGAATCGGATTGGCTGTCACACGCCATGCAGACTTAAGCCCGAGAGGCAAATGACTCAAATACGACGAACGCACTAAGTGTTACCACATGTTCTATTTATAGAGCTTTGCTACACACACATTTTCCCATGCCAGGCAGTCTGCATCCTGTCTTCCTGCACCCAAACACACTCAAGAGTTGTAAAAGAACTGATAGCTTTGATGTCTGAGGGATTTTAATCAAATCTTTTACTTCTTTTCTGTCATTCACACTTTGTGTGCGGAAGGGAAAGAATTTGCCACG
The DNA here is from genome assembly GCA_036571765.1 of Plecoglossus altivelis. NCBI lineage: Eukaryota > Metazoa > Chordata > Actinopteri > Osmeriformes > Plecoglossidae > Plecoglossus > Plecoglossus altivelis. The sequence goes on along the minus strand of BROE01000012.1, from coordinate 14,850,786 downwards.
CATTCTGCATGAGCGCCACAGTAGACAGCCTGGTGGTAGCTGACGCTGCATGTTTCCAAGCAGGGGTCACTGGGTTTATCTCAGCTCTGCTTCCTGTCTTGGTAACCTGCCTGTCTAGGCCTCCAGCCAGCCAGCCCAGTTACAGTGCTGCAGGCCTGGCAGGCACACACCAAACAGTAAATCTAACACACCCACAGGCACATTGGATGGACGTTTTGGACAACAGGCCAGAAACCACATTATATCACCGTCTGGAGGGTGTGTGTGTGGGGTTAGGGTTGGGGGGGGGGGAAGGATATGATATGAATGGTGAGGAATCATAATCATATCAATGGATCCCTTCATTTGGGTCCTTCTGGAAGATTCTGGGAAACTCCCACTTATAGAGAATGTGCCCTCGTCTGATTGGTGGAGAGTGTGGAGCCCCGCTCACGTCCACGCTGGGGTTCACAGCAGAACAATAACACACAGCTGCCTTGTTTAGCCGGCATGGGATCTATGGGTGTGTGTGTGTGTGAGTGTGAGTGTGTGTGAGTGTGTGTGTGTGTCCTAAACAGCTTCTTCCTGTCCTGTCGTCATACGGCGACACACCTGCCAGAAGTGGAGTGGTGCTCGTATACCTGTCATCGCCGCGGCGATGCGTTGCCGTGTCGTTTACCCCCCCCCCTCCCCCGAGGTCGCTGCCAGACAGACCCTGGCCTTGACCGGGCTGTCGTGTGTTTTCGCCACGTAAACAAAAAGGACCTTGTCGATGCAGAGGGCTGGCTCCTCTCTCTGCTGTCTCACGTAGGGGGCGTCGCCACGGTGACGACCCAGCTGGTCGACACTGGGCCACTTCCTGTTTTGGTGATGACACGGCACTTCAGTTAGGGCTGGGCTTCCTGTTCAACCTCAGCGTTACTATATTTACCTCAAGCTAACTCAAACCCCCCCAAAACGTTTCCCATTTCCCTTTCTAAAAATATTCATTCATTTTGAATAAAGATGATTTAAATGGGTGCTTTAAAAGTTGCTCTACAGTGCAAGAAGTAATATAAGGGGAGATTAAAATCAGCACAAATAGGCAAAACGCACATTACTAAACAAAGCGCTCTCAAACCATGCCAGTTTATATTCGTAACTATCCAACACGTCTACCCACAACATCCCAGTCCCATGCTCGCCTCACCCTTCCCCCTCCCCTCCTCACACCTCACCCCCTGCTCTCCTGCCCCCTACAGGCCTGTCGGAGGACTGCAAGGTGCGGACGCCGGCGTTCACCGACACGGTGAGGCTCCATCGCCAGCGCCACGGTCACTACGGCACTTGGGACCTGATGTGTGGAGCGCCGCCACAGGTGAGGACAGGAACTGCAGCCTGGTGCTCGTCGCATAGTCAATCTCACGCTCTCGATCTAGACCAGGGGTGTCCAATCCCTGTCCTCGAGGGCCACTGTCCTGACAGTTTTACATGTTTCCCTGCTCCAGCACACCTGACTCTAATGAACGGTCATTAACCAGGCTTTCACAGAGCTTGATTACAACTCATTCATTTGAATCAGGTGTGCTGGAGCAGGGACATATGTAAACACATGTAAAACACACTTGTACCTAACGACCTGATACGACACTAGTTACCTGATCAAACAGCTAGTCAGCCAATCAGCAAGCCTGCCTCCATTGGTGCCTATGGTTAGGCATGGTTGGCAGAATGTACTCAGTAACCAGGGTGGATGTGAACAGATGTGTGTGTTGTATATTAACCACACAGCTCCCAGATCTGAAGCAGATCCTCAAACTGAGTATGGGTCAAGATGGAACCTCTCCCACACACACACACACACACACACACACACACACACACACACACACACACACCCACACGCACACACCCACACCCACACACCACACACAATCACACGTCACACACATCACACAATTACCCACACAATCAACCACATTAGAAACCCATGCTCACACACAGACACAGAATCACCCACACGCATGCACACACACACACACACACGCATGCATGCATGCACACATGCACACACACACACACACGCACACACATGCACACACACACACACACACACACACACACACACACACAGGATGAGTCACTCCCACCTTGTCTTTTCTCACGGTCAGCCAGGCATCACTACTCCTTCCCTTGGAGGACGTCTGATAGGAGGATAGGAGGAGGGGGAGGCGGTGGAGAGGGAGGAGCAGGAGGCAGAGGAGGGGGAGGAGGTGGAGCAGGAGAGGGTGGATGAGGAGGGGGTGGAGGAGGTGGAGAGGGAGGAGGGGGAGGAGGTGGAGCAGGAGAGGGTGGATGAGGAGGGGGTGGAGGAGGTGGAGAGGGAGGAGGGGGAGGAGGTGGAGCAGGAGAG
>BROE01000012.1:14799019-14847454 GCA_036571765.1 Plecoglossus altivelis | reverse complement strand
TACTGTGGTATGCTGTTATCCTGTGCTGCCACTTGAGATGAATAGCCAATCCACACCTGCTCATTCATCGTTTACACACAGGTCAGTCAGGTCTTCTACGCCTAGGTCTACGCCAGCTATAGCGTTTATCTGTGGTGGTGTGTGTGTGTTGTGGAGGTGATGTGTGTGTGGTGTTCATGCGTGCCGTGCGTGTGTCTGGCGTGGCCGGATGTGGCCGTGCGTGCTGCTCAATGTGTTGCGTGGTGTGCGCGGGGTTGGCGGGGTGCGTGTGTGCGTGCGTGCGTAGATCCTGGCTAACCTGGTGATGGAGACACTTCACCCTGAGCTGAAGAATCTGATTGGTCCTCGTCTGAAGGGGAAGCTGCAACAGAAACAGAGAAGCTGGATGCTGGTGAGTTCTCCTCTTCTTCACCACTTTCCCTCTCTCTCCCTCTCCTCTCTCCCTCTCTCTCCCCCTCTCTCCCCTCTCTCCCTTCTCCCCTCTCTCTCCCCCTTTTCTCCCCCCTCTCATCCCACCTCCCTCTCCGCATCTCTCTCCCCCTGTCTCTGCCTCTCTCTCTGCCTCTCTCTCCCACTGTCTCCGCCTCTCTCTCGCCCTCTTTCTCCTCCTCCCCCCTTATTCTTCTCCCCCCCTCTCTCTCCTTTTCCCTTTCCTCCCTCTCAATTCCCTCTCTTCTCCCCTCGCCTCCCCCCAATCCTCCTACTCCAATGTTCACCAGCATGTCTCCCCTCCCTCCCTCCCTCCAGATCTCAGACGCTGTGTACACGCAGGTGCTGGGCCAGACCGAGGCCCAGTATGAGGCTCTGCTTGAGGCTTGTGAGGGGCAGCGGGTCTCCCTGGACGCTACACTGCGGACAGACATGGACCAGATTATCACCTCCAGGGACCATGTCAGCAGCAAGCTGCGGGGTGAGACACACATGCGTGTACTACATACATACACACACGGGTACTACATACATACACACACGTGTACTACATACATACACACATGTGTACTACATACACACACACACACGTGTACTACATACATACACACACGTGTACTACATACATACACACATGTGTACTACATACACACACACACACGTGTACTAGATACATACACACACGTGTACTAGATACATACACACACGGGTACTACATACATACACACACGGGTACTACATACATACACACACGTGTACTATACACACACGTATTACACACACACGCTCACACACACGTGCATTACATACATACACACACGTGTACTACATACATACACACAGGGGTACTACATACATACATGCTCACACACATATGTATTATACTCACACATATTGCACACACAGGCATTACACACACACATGTATCACACACATACACACACTTGTATTATACACACACACATATTACACACAGGTAATACACACACGTGTATCACACACATGCACACATGTGTATTATACATGCACACACACACATGTACCACACACATACACACATGTGTATTATACACACACAGGTATTACATACACACACGTGTATCACACACATACATACATGTGTATTACACACACAGGTATTACAAACGTATTACATACACACACACACACACACACACACACACAGACACTCTATTTTGAACATCCCCCCTGCACTTCCTGTCTCATAAACGTCCTGCTGTGTCACTAAGTATCCCTCTTAATAACAGGAGCAGAGCTCTGCTGTCAGGCTACTGAGAGTGTGGAGACACATACAGGCACACAGACACACACACACACACACACAGACACACACAGACACACACACACAGACACACACACACACACCCCCACACAGACACACACACACACACACAGGCACAGGCACAGGCGCACACACACACACAGACACACAGACACACACACACACACAGGCACAGAAACACACACACACACAGACACACACACACACACAGACACACACACACACACACAGACACACACACACACAGGCACAGTGCAGAAGTGGCCAGACCAGTCCCAGAGCAGCTGTTCTCCAAGCCTCTATTGTGTTTCTACTCAATAAGAATAGACGCTCCTGTAGAGTAAATCAGACCTACTCTCCCTACTCAGGTTTCAGACGATACCTGACTGACACGCTTGCTTGACTGACTGACGCACACACTCTCCACACACACACACACACACACGCAGTCACACACACACTCTCCACACACACCCACACAATCACACACACACACTCACACACACACTCCACACACACTCTCCACGCACACACTCCACACGCAATCACACTCTCTCTCTCTCCACACACACACACACACACACACACACTCCACACACACACATTCTCCACACACACCCACACACACACCATCCTCGTCTCATTATCCTCCCTTTACTTCTTCAACTCTCCTCATTCAATTCTCTGTCCAGTGGTCATGTTATCTGAGGGTTCACCCTAAAGACCAGCTAAGTACATGGGAGAGCCAGTCTCCCTCTGTGACTACAAGCTTAGACCGCCTTATGACCCCCCCCCCCATGTAGATTCTTAATAATGGCCCCCCTATCAGCGGCCCCCCTAACAGTGCCCCCCCAGTTGAAATGGTCTAGAACCTCCACTATGTCCAGAGCAGTAGCTTGGCACAGCTATCCTGGGCTGGTCCCTGGCACAGCTATCCTGGGCTGGTCCCTGGCACAGGGTTATTTTCCCACATAGCTGATGTCAAAGAACTGCATTCCTGAAGGAACATCGCCAGCCAAGACCAAGACCTTGCGGTAGATTTAAGTACAGAAACCAGGTTTTGAGTGTGTGTGGGTGTCTACGTGAAGTGTGTGTGCGTTTATGTCCATATTAAGGGTGGATATTCTCTCCTCTCCTTTCGCTGTGTTGAAACTTAGATGTTTCTCTTTAACCTCCACTTACTTTGGAATTTATACAAATAGGTTGTTTTTATGTAACATGAAATACTCTCCCCAAAAGCTGTTCTACAATTGATGAGTGCATGATGAGAACTCTACTGCACTCTACTTTTGAATACTACTGTACTCTGCTGTAATCTACTGTACTCTGCTGTACTCTACTGTACTCTACTGTACTCTACTGTACTCTACTGTACTCTACTGTACTCTACTCTGTTGTCCCCTTGCCACTCTCCTCTCTTCTCTCATGTCACATGTGGGAGATCAAGTTTCAGATTTAAATTCATCCTAACGCGCCCCTAAATTCCCTCGCGTCACCTTGTGGAGGGAGTTCACTGATCTGACCTTTAACCACACACCTCCATCCCCCACCCCCTCCACAGCTGTGGTGTTGCCCAGGGCAGAGCAGCTCCTGCAGGGCAACGTCCAGCCCTACCTGGCCTCCATCCTGGAGGTCCTGATGGGCCCCACCAGCAGAGGCTTCTCCGAGGTGAGGGAGGTGCTGTTCAGAGAGCTGGTGGAGGTTAGCAAGAACACGGTCAACGGAGGAGGCAAGGAGAACATGGCGGAGGTGAGGAGGGGCTGGGTGAGGGGTCGGGGTGGGGTAGGTGGGGCTTGGTTTTGGGGTGAGGGGTCGGGGTGGGGTAGGTGGGGCTGGGTTTGGGGTTGAGGGGTCGGGGTGGGGTAGGTGGGGCTGGGTGTGGGGGTGAGGGGTCGGGTAGGTGGGGCTTGAGACTATTATAATCTCTGTGTCTTTGATCCTGTGCTGAAAAGGACTCTGTAAATCCTCAAGTGAACTTTCAGTCCTGACGACCATATTACTGACTTCACGTCTCAAAAAACCTATTATCATTCTGAGTCGTGCCAAGAATTTCCAACTTTCCCCATGTCCACCCCCCCTTCTTTCCACTTCTCTGCCTCCCTCATTTCTCTCCTCTCTCTCTCTCCTTCCTCACTCCATCCCTCATCTCTCTCATCCCTCCCTCATCTCTCTCCCCTCCCTCCCTCCCTCCCTCCCTCCCTCATCTCTCTCTCTCTTCATCTCCTCCCACATCTCTTTCTCTCCTCCCTCCCTCCCTTTCTTCTCTCTTCCCTCCTCCCTTCATCTCGCTCTCCTCCCTCATCTCTCTCCTCCCTCCCTCATCACTCTCTCTTTCTCTCCTCCATCCCTCCCTCCCTCATCTCTCCCCCCCCCCCCCACCCCCCCCAGCACATGGAGAAGGTCTCCATGCTGGCGTTCCACCCGGTGAAGATGCAGAGCTGCTATGAGAAGGTGGAGCAGCTGAGCCTGGAGGGTCTGCAGCAGCGCTTCGATGTCTCCAGCCCCTCTATCTTCATCCAGAGGGCCCAGGTCCTCATGAGGGAGGTGAGGGTCGCGTCCACGCTCACGTTACCGGCCCCTCACTCCTCCCAGCACCACGCTTGCAGGATGGTGCGACGGGGACAGCGCGGCTGGAGGTCAGGGGTCAGAAACGCATCGTTTCGACGGCCATATCCTCACGCTGAACCCTTGTGCTGTCTTCGGGTCTTTGTGATTCCCCTTTTGTTCTGCAACGGTGGGTCACGGTGACCCGAAGGCAGCGCTATTAGCACAGCGGAGGGATTGAAGTTCCATACCCTCACTATAACCCGTCCCTTCGAGACGAGTTAGGCCGTCGTACACAAGTGAGCAGCGTAGCACAGAAATGTACGTATCCCCAAAGGGAAATGTTGTTATTGTGCCGGGAGAGTTGTGTACACCCATCTGTGTACCTACACCCATCGCATTTAGCAACGTCCCCGAAGGCTGAAGAAAATGATGCAATGACCGGTTAACCTCGAACTCTGTGTAGTACAGGGCGCTTAGTGTGCTAGAAAGCAAAGCTGGTGGTGCCACCTGGTGGTTAAAATGGGTATCACACCCACACCAAATCCTGAACTCAGAATAGTCTGCCCTGTCCTGACTCTGCAGTGTGTCCTTCATGTACAAACGTCCTTGTGTGTGTGTGTGTGTGTTTTGTGTTGTGTGTGTGTGACAGCAAATGGACAATGCAGTGTACACGTTTGAGCAGCTACTGTGGCAGAGTCTGGAGTCTCAGGGAGAAGAGGACCTCTGTAAAACCACCCAGCGCTGCCAGGACAGAGTTCTCAAGGTTCGCTGGGACCAAACAACCAACAAGCTTTTGAATGAACGCACCCACGAACGAGCGAACGACTAAACAAACAAAAAACAAATTCATGAACTAACAATATGAAGAAAAGATCATAGGCTACGATTAAAGACTAAAATAAGATTAAAGACTAAGATTAGACACTAAAATCTTTGGGAAAACATTACAAAGTGTCATATGTACACAGTGTTTTGACTGACTTGTGTGTTTCCTGTCAGAAATATGACTACGACAGCAGCACCGTGCGTAAGAAGTTCTTCAGAGAGGCTCTGCTGCAGATCATCATCCCCTACATGCTGAAGCATCTCTCTCCCTCCTGCTCTCCCGTACGTCTCTCCTCCGCTGTCTCTCTCCCTCCTCCTGTCCCTCTCCCTCTGTCTCTCCCTCCTCCTGTCTCTCTCCCTCTCCCTCTTCCTTCTCCTGTCTCTCTCCCTCGTCCCGTCTCTCTCCTCCTGCTCTCCCGTACGTCTCTCCTCTGGTGTCTCCCTCCTCCTGTCTGTCTCTTTCTCCTCCTGTCTGTCTCCCTCCTCTAGTCTGTCTCTCTTTCTCCTCCTGTCTGTCTCCCTCCTCCTGTCTGTCTCTCTTTCTCCTCCTGTCTGTCTCCCTCCTCCTGTCTGTCTCTCTTTCTCCTCCTGTCTGTCTCCCTCCTCTAGTCTGTCTCTCTTTCTCCTCCTGTCTGTCTCTCTTTCTCCTCCTGTCTGTCTCCCTCCTCTAGTCTCTCTCTCTGGTCCCCTTGCCCTCCCTCCCTACCATACCCCAGACTGAGTATCTCCAGCTATCTGGTAGCTCATGTCTGCAAAGGAACTTAACTGTTCCTGTTTAAACCAGTCTGAACCAGTCTGAACCTGTTTCCGCTCCTCTTAGGAGTTCCCTCGCTTCCAGGAGATGATCTTTGAGGACTTCTCCAGGTTCATTCTGGTGGAGAACGTCTTCGAGGAGGTGGTGTTGCAGTCCGTCACCAAGGACATCATGATGGGTAGGTGGTCATGGCAACCGGCAGCGTTTTGACTCTTTGTGTCTGTCTCCAGCTCCCTGGGTCCTGACTCCAACCCTCTCCGCTCCTTTCTCCCTCTGCAGCTGTGAAGGAGGCCGCAGTCCAGAGGAGACACAACCTGTACAGGGACAGCATGGTCCTGAACAACAGTGATCCCAACCTGCACCTGCTGGGGGAGCAGCCCGGAGTGGACTGGGCCGCCCAGCTGGGGGTCGTAGGTCACGACCTGGAGGGTGGGGGTAGTGGGGGAAGGAGCTCCAACCGGAAGCGTCGACAGGTGGTGTCTATGATCCAGCTGGAGGGGATGCCTCCGCTTCCCTACGAGTCCTGTCTGGAGGTGCCGGGGGTAGAGCTCATCCCAGAGGAAGGGGAGGGCGAGGGCATGGAGGTCAAAGGTCACACAGGAGGGTGGGTAGAACCGGCGGAGCTTCCCAAGACGCCGAAATCTCCCGACAGCGTGGAGGGCATCCGTGACCTCATCAACCCCGTTGTGACTGTGGCGTTGCCGGTGTCTCTGAAGGAGGCGGCGTGCCATAGCAACGGGATGGAGGCGGGAGCGGGGACTATCGCCCTGGGAGATGGCGTGGAGGAGGAGGTGACACTCATCAGGACGGTGGTGGAGGAGGTGCGCGCGCGCTCACCAGCTGGAAAGAGCGGGCAGGGAGTAGAGGAGCAGCTGGCAGGAAGCTGTCATCAGGAAGTGGAGGAGCAGCTGGCAGGAAGCTGTCATCAGGAAGTGGAGAGCGAAGAGGGGGAGTTGTTTACAGAGAACGCAGCACAGGAAGTGGAGATTGCGGAACAGGAAGAGGATAGTGACCAGGTTACTGAGTGCGGCTTGGACTCTGACATGGAGATTGTCCCGAGACTGGCCGAGTCAAGTCCCCGGTGTCATGACGACAGCGGATTTCAGTCGCCGTCCAATGAGGGGCTGGATGAGGTTGAGGCTCAGCCAATCGTTGCTGACCCTGAGGAGGTAACAGTGACTCTGGACCAGGAAGTGTCTGTTGTCCTCAACCAATCAGAGAGTAAATTCCCACCCGCCAGTACAAAGTGCGTATCGGAAATAGCATACGAGATATGATTGGCCATAAACAAGGGGAAAAAACGATCCTTTTGTTATAAATTATTTTTTAAATTCGTTACTTCATCCTATTTCATGGTTGATATTGCGATCGATTTCCTATCTACAAACTACTTAGCTGTCTTTCCCCTCCTTCTACTTATCTAAAGTATCTATGACAGTGGTTCTTAACCTGGGTTCGATCGAACCCCAGGGGTTCGTTGTGTCAGTCTCAGGGGTTCGGTGGAGGTCAAGACACACACCTGACTCATATGATTATATGACTTTGAAAAAATCATATTTCAGTTTTTCAATTAAGAAGGGTTCGGTGAATGCACATATGAAACTGGTGGGGTTCAGTACCTCCAACAAGGTTAAGAACCACTGATCTATGAGTATTCTTATAACAGTAACTGTGCTCTCTCTCTCTCTCTGGATTTGAAACTCAATACCTCTGAATTTTTAATGTTAGATGACATTCTGTGCATCGCGCTGAAACTAGGAAATGTGTGCTTTCGACCACAGAATTGGGATGGCGTATAAATGCTTTGTACGCCACACAGCAACTCACCTACCGAGTCCTTTGCACCGTTGTACACGAAACGCTACACCCTTATGTAGCACCCTTTTTACACACAAGGGGGCGCTGTTCACCACTTGTAGATTCAACAGCTCTATACTTTGTCACAGGTACAGAGCCTCAATTATTGTACATCGGATTCACTTTTATCGTACTTGTAAGGCTTGCGTAAAACTAACATATACATATATGTTCGTCATTAATCACAATATTTTATCTGGCTTTTGAAAGTAACGTTTTTCACACGTTTCATTTTCGTTGTTCATTTCTCTTGTTCAAGCCGTGTCTAATTTAACGAGGGACCGTGTTGTTTTAAAAGCAATCAGAATTGCTGGACTTGATCATTACGCATTGTGTGTTGTGGCGGTGCCATCTTTACCCAGCTCTGTGAGGCGTCTCTGCTCAACTGTCTGGAAGGTTAAACCTTGTCTACTGTCCGTAGCACTGCTGAAACTGACCCTTACATGCTAGCCCTAACAGGCTATCCCTTACATGCTAGCCCTAACAGGCTACCCCTTAACCCTTACACGCTAGCCCTAACAGGCTACCCCTTAACCCTTACACGCTAGCCCTAACAGGCTACCCCTTAACCCTTACATGCTAGCCCTAACAGGCTACCCCTTAACCCTTACATGCTAGCCCTAACAGGCTACCCCTTGACCCTTACATGCTAGCCCTAAGAGGCTAATTCTTAACCCTTACATGCTAGCCCTAAGAGGCTACCCCTTGACCCTTACATGCTAGCCCTAAGAGGCTATCCCTGCAACCCTTACACGCTAGCCCTAAGAGGCTATCCCTGCAACCCTTACACGCTAGCCCTAACAGGCTACCCCATAACCCTTACACGCTAGCCCTAACAGGCTACCCCATAACCCTTACACGCTAGCCCTAACAGGCTACCCCTTAACCCTTACACGCTAGCCATAACCAGGCCAGCCTTGATACGCTAGCCCTAACCGGACTAGCTCTGAACTCTAAGATGTTAGCCCTAAAACGCTAGCCCTAACAAGGAAAGCCTTGAGACGCTAGCCCTAACCCTGACAGGTTTTGCCCTGAGACGCAAGCCCTAACCCTGACAGGTTTTGCCCTGAGACGCAAGCCCTAACCCTACCAGGCTAACTCTGAAGCGCCAGTCCTATCGCTAACAGGTTAGCTCTAACACGCTAGCTCAACCAAGCTAGCCCCCAACCCATAAAGTTTAGCCTTCCTGGTTGTTAGGGCAAAGCTTCCTATAGTTGAGGATCATTTCCCTGTTCTCACCATGACATGACACAAATCAAACCATATCTCAATTTTAATTTCTCAGTTGTTCAACACAATCAGGTTCCTTTTACGCTTAATTTGTGGCCATCATTTGTATTTAAGACATAATCTGACAGTTGACTTTTAATAGAACCATATTTTCTCTATTTATTTTAAGCACCGTGTTATTCACTACAAAATGCTTGTACATTCCTGTCTGTAACAGCTTTTAAATGATGGTATTTTACTTATCTTATGATGTACAAGATGAAAAAAATGTTGTTTTAAAATCTTTTCTCTTGGTCTGTCATTTATCTATAGTTACAATCACAATTGTATCAATTTATCAACAGTAAAAATGACACACAAAAAAGTGAGTGATTTGTATTAAATGTTAACATCACTCTCGGTTATATTTATTGAATCTCTAACAAAGACATTTAAAATGATCAGTGGTAAGAATACAGTCTGTGTATGTTTCACTAAAGGTCTGTCTGTTTTACAGTTCCAGTTTTTTCCCAGTACAAAACCTCAGTAACCCAAATTCCTTGCATTTCTTTAATTCAAAACAAATGGGCCTATTGCATCCGAGTTGACGTGGGAACGGTTGCTAGACAATAAGGCACCAGAGCATGAGGCTCCAATCAGTTTTCGGTCCTGTTCACGAATACCTCATCACCAGACCTAGAGCATTTGACTATGAGAGCGAAGATCATCACTTGCTCAGTGACACTAGCTCATCTAGTGGTTATTACAGCTCTGTCACATGATCCTAGACTGTTGTAATGGCATTTCCTCAAATGAGGAGTCTTGTGACAAGCGTTATGACTCGACACTGGCTAGTTCCCCTTGAAATTGGACCTTGGTGTTGTAAAAAAAAAACTCCTTGTGACCTGAGGGTTTGCATGGCATAAGACGAAGCCCTGCCAGTGACTAGGCAACACATAACGTTTTCAGTAAAATACAGTTAATGACACGAACTTTGGATTCTTTAAAAAAAAACTCACAAGATCCAATATTCCTCTTTTTTTTTTTAAAAACACGCAAAAAACAGGGCAGATATTAAAAACGATGACACGTCAGAAACGTCCATCTACTCTCAAACTCCTGTCAGGTAGGCGGGGAGGGGGAGGTCATGATTTGGGACCATTTAAGAGGCCGTTGAAGGGAAAGGAATCTGTGACAGAGACTAGCCTACCTCTCACCCCTGATAGCCAACACTGTCCCCTTCAACATCCTGCTCTCTGAGGGGACCCCCTGTTCACAAAGTCAGATGCCAAAAAACACTAACGAGTGCTATTCAAATAACGCCGAGGCGTCTAAGAAGTCTACTCCCTTTACGGCCACGTCCCCGAAAACGGGCATCTCTCTCGGGTTCCTCCTTCACATCTCGCCCAGGAGGGGGAACGCCAGGAAGTACGGGTGCCCGTGGATGATCCCAGGAAGATTCAAGCTTGTAGCCTAGCATGCATCAGATGTACGCCAGACACTGTGGATGTGAAGCAGCGGTCTGTGATGCCGGGTGGTGAACCCACAGCCTGGAAGACAGGGGGGGGGGGGTGGGGGGGTAGAAAGGCAGGGGGAGGGAGGGTCCTGGGATGGGGGGAGCTAGGTGGAGAAGGGCGGGGAGGGCAGGGGGTGTGAGAGTGGTATACCGGTCGGGGGGGGGAGGAGTAGGGGAGGAGATGGGGGTAGGGGGTGATGGAGGTGGGGGAAGTAGGGGGTGGAAAGGGCTGGGGCGCGAGAGTTAGTGGGAGAAGGCGGGGTGAGTGGCAGTTCGTGGTGGTACGGGGGGTAAGGCACGCGGATTCGGCGGGTTGCTGACTGTGGGGGCAAGTAGGTGGGGATGGAAGGGAATGGGGGGGGGAAGGGTAGGGGTAAGCCGCTCAGGGGGAGAGCAGTTGATGGGGGGGGGGGGTAGGGGAGAAGGCGGGGGTAGGTGCATGGGCAGGGTGTAGCTCTTGGGGGGAGATGGGGGCGGGAGGGAGTGTCTGTGGGGGTGGAGTAGGGGTGAGACTGAGGCGCAGGGTAGGGCAGCTAGGGCGTGCACTAGTCGATCAGTGTGTTTCATCTGTAAACTCTCAATAAGATTTCAGTCGAGAATCTAGAAACTCCTTTTCTTCTATCCTTTTGGAACCTCCATGAACGTTCAGTAAACTTCCCATAAATTCCATATTTTTGATTTCACAATTACTTATTTCTTCCACTAAAGTATGTTTGATGTTTTTATCATCATTCGCAATATTTGAGGTAAAGTATTAAGTTATTTCTATCCCTATTTTAGACTGGATGTCTGATTACGCGCCTACATTCCTTGACCCTTGTGCAGACAAAGTTAGAAAAGCAGTGCCGATGGTTTACTGTGGTAACAAAACACACGTGTCTCTCTCTTCTTCTTATGTTCACTTAGATGGGTCGCAACTGTAGTTTAATACGTTATTTGTGTTGTCGCACCATGAATATTACTTCTGAGATTAATCTCCCTTGGATATTGAGTATTCAGTGTTTTCTCCCTCTAGTGTTACCATTGACCTATTCATCTTATCATGCATTGGGGTTATGATATATTACTAGTCGTTGTTAACTTCAATATGATTGGGTGTGGTTTAAAGTACTTAATTATCTGAGTTGTTAGTTCTTTGGTGAGGTGTGAGTAGGCTTACCGTGTTTTGTATCGGCTAGGTGGTCCGTCGCGGTCTTCGGGGGACCAACTGGACCCTCGGGAGGGATGGAAGAGCAGTGGATGGCTGTGAGGTCCAGTGGGCCAGGGGGGCGCGTTGCTTGTTCGTGGTCTTTTTCCTTGCGTTATGGGTGAATAGGGGTTTGGGCTGAAGGAGGAGTATCGAAGGCTGGAGGGTGGGGGCTGGTGAGGGGGCTCGATGCAACTCGGTGACTCTTTGATGCAGTTCGCACTAGAAATGTAGGAGGAGGATGGGCACAGAGAGCTATCCCTGTACACACACCAACACACCACACAAACACACCGCACACAAACACACAGTATTTTCGTCATCAACACACCCTACACACAACATCACACCACCACAACACATCACACGTCCCCTGACACACCAGAGTGACCATGAACCTATCCGTTCAGCTAGTAAACAACACTCTAGTGAATGGGTTGTTATCAAGTTCTGTTGAAGCCTGATAACAACCTTTCATTAGAATCAGGTGTGCTGGAGCAGGGAAACATCGAAAACCTTCAGGACAGCAGCCCTCGAGGACCGGAGTTCGACACCCCTGGCTTAAAACATCTGTTGCAGTTGAATGTCATGTTGACGCAGTACAGGTGGGTAGACTGACTAACATGTTCTGATTCTACTCTGGGTTTAAACATCTTTTATTTTAGGAGTTTCGAGTTTTCGTGTAAGTGATGGTTCATACCTGCTGGTCCGTGAACATCCCAGAAGTCAAACAGCAGGGTGACGCTGCTGGATGCTTCGAAGGTCATCTGGAGGTCAAACGACAGAAAAAAACACACCATCAGGGCGTCATCTGAATTTCCGGTAATCGTAAAAGTTGCTGTTATGAATCCAGACATCTGGTTTACATCGACCTGGGATGTAACTGAGACTTAGGATTTCTCGCGGCTCTGCCTCAGCGGCTCTGCCTCAGCGGCTCTGCCTCAGCGGCTCTGCCTCAGCGGCTCTGCCTCAGCGGCTCTGCCTCAGCGGCTCTGCTTCAGCCATCTCCAGAGTCACCTCTGGTTCCTGGGAACAGTGTGGGACAAGTGTGGCCTTGTTCCACCTGTTCCCCAGGTACCACCTTTCCCCAGGTACCAACTTTTCCCCAGGTTGCACCTTTCCCCAGGTACCACCTTTTCCCAGGTTCCACGCACGTGAATAGCAGATAGAATACCTCGACTGATGACGACAATAACAATGTGTTCATGTGTTCATTTAGCAGATACTTTACCAAAAGTCCTAGACACATCCTCCTTTCAGTCCATTAATCACAGCTCTAATACATATCTTTCGATGTTTTCTACTGATATACTCCGCATATCTGTAACTCGGCCTATTACCATGTCAACGATAATCTTTTGCTCAAGTATGACTCAAGAAAGTCATTCTTTCAAGCCAAGGTCGGTCTATCATTTCTGGTTCAGTGACCGATAAAGGAATGTTGCTCGTTGACAGACTGTCCAACCAGTTATTATTATTTAGGGCCGAGGAAGTCTAAATCAGAAATGGGCCATCGCAGTTTGCAGTGGTTGTGAAGCCATACGAGAACAAGCACTGCCGTCTTACAGCAGCCATTACCAACCATTTCCACTTCGCGGTTTATACCTCAAATATAATTGTGCACCCTCGACCCATCCATTGACTTAATTCGCGTTTAGCACACAAGTTAACAACAGGTTTGACAACACCATGGGTGTTAAACAGTTCGCTTTTCAAAGTAGGTAAGCACATATTCTATAGGGGAGTAACCTGCGTTACTACAACCATTCATAGAGTTCACATAATATAGCGGACATAGCAAACTAATCATTCATACAGTTCATATAATATAGCGGACATAGCAAACTAATCATTCATACAGTTCATATAATATAGCGGACATAGCAATCTAATCATTCATACAGTTCATATAATATAGCGGACATAGCAAACTGCAATATTGGCTGTGCATCACAGACAGACGCACCCGACAGACAGCGATACGTACTTCTGGGAGCCCAGGTCTAGAAGTTTGGATGAAGTTAGAAACAATTAAAGCAGAAACACCCTTATCTATGGCTCTCTTCAACCGAAACTCAGATTGTGCTTTCGCTTCTCTCTTTTTTTTCATCGACCTATAATAGATCGACCTCAGGGATTTCTCCCGTTTAAAGATTGTTAGATATAAATCTGACACAGACATTTTACATTGCGCTGTCCACAGGGATCAAATATGATATGACAGATAAAGTATTCATCTGTTCTCATACAAACACAACAATAACGGATAACAGCAGCAACCAAGATGACAATCTGATAATCGAGTACTAAAAGTAGTTAGCTATCCTTGCTAAGGTTGATGATCAAATCTAATTAATGCTCAGATCTCAGTTTTAGTTTAGTTCATTGGTTTGGCTCACCTGCATTACCTTCGCAAACAACTAATTTGGGAATCGCAGCCTTAAAAAACACGAGGGCTAAAACCTATTAACGCTTCATTAAGCCATGACTACAGGCTACCTAACCTTACAACTACTAGGACGAACTATTGAATGAGTGATTGTGTAGAAAATGGCTGGGACAATAGATAAGCTTGATTGAATTAGCTCAACTATTCTGTATACTCTGCAGCTCACCCACTTGCTTGACTTCCCCGTGTTTACAAAGTAAGAACATGATTTGCCTTAAGGTGGACCACAAACTAGCTTCTGCTTCTGCTGTTATTGTTAAGGCTTACGTAGACGTTTAAGCTGCTAGGAACAGATTAGATCGTTATTTTAGGCTTTGCTGCATTATTCCTTTTGTCATACAGGCAAACGCACAC
This sequence comes from Plecoglossus altivelis, assembly GCA_036571765.1. Taxonomy (NCBI): domain Eukaryota; kingdom Metazoa; phylum Chordata; class Actinopteri; order Osmeriformes; family Plecoglossidae; genus Plecoglossus; species Plecoglossus altivelis. Next base: position 14,833,025 of record BROE01000012.1, on the reverse strand, counting down.
ATTCAGTCCAAATATCTTTGAGATATTTCGCTATAGTCCAGCATTTGACCTAGATTCATGAGTGAAATATCAAAACAAAGACACACATACACATCTCGATATAGGTCAAGTATCAAGCAATCTTGCGGAATGTAAATACAAAACGTTACTCACAGACATGTTGAACTTGTTGCAAACAAAGAACGACGAAACTGCGAGGTTGTCTTGATTCTTTTAAATGTCCATCGCTGACGTCAAAAGCTTCGGAGTTTCTTTCCCGTCACAGAAGAAGACTCTATGTTCGTTCGTGTTTTGGCTCGCCATGGGACGGGGTACACCGACTAAAAAATCTGCCTGCTCTCCCCGTCTTGCTATTTATGTTGTCTCCAATCGACTTTGTTGCTGCAAAATGCTAAAAAGGCTACAGACTATGTTGCCAGGTTTGACCGAATTTCCCAGGCCAGGACCCTCATGTAACCCCGCCCACAAAGGACAGGGAAAACGTTCTCTCTCCACTGTCCTCTGTAGTAGCCTAGATTATGTCACAGTGTGGGTCTGTCTCTTTTTACATAATAGCATTTAAGATTTATTGTATTTTTTGGTGTTGATAACATCCTACCGCTGTCTTAAAAAGAACGAATAGTGATTAAATGCATCGAAGTAGGTTGCAGAGGTGATTAATTTGCAATTAAATTAAAACTACGAATCTTTAAATGTCGACGATTCGGCGAAGACATGTTGAACCTGGCAACGCAGTCGTCGTCGTCCTCCACACACACGCACGCACGCACGCACGCGCGCACACACACACACACACACATACACACAAAACTATAGAGTGCAAGTGTGCAATATAGACATATATCCACAAGTAGGTGATGTTAGTCAATGGTCAATATAAAACAAGCTTTTAAACGTCTTTATACATCCAATTAAATGTTTGATCTCACAGATCTGTGCTGTTGTAAGATTGTGTAGGTTTGATCATCTTCAGCCTGCTCGTGTCACTGTATAGACTGTATGTGTGGACGATCAGACACATGAATTATCGTCTCGCTACACTTTTAATGTTGTATGGTTATTCTTATCACACACAAAAACGAAAACCAATCAGTTACTTTGCTTGTCAGTATGATCTTTAATGAGTGATATTGTTTAATTAAGGTCAATATTCAGAAAAAGAGTTGTCATCGAATGGTATTTCCGGTGAGTCATAGTTTGCTAAACATCAGATTTAAGATTATATATAGCGATCTGTTTCAGGTTACGCAGAAGTCGGAAGGTTTGTGCAGCGTTCGACTGCATCTTTAATCTCTCCGACCTGGACGCCTTTGTACGTCCCAGACACAGTGACGTTATGAACTCTCCCGTTGGTAAACTCTTTGGAGAGTTGCGCTTTGTACGGGATGTTGAACACGTACTTCTTCCCTACCAACTTCACCGAACAGGAGTGGTCGGCAAGGGCGTTTACTTTCAAGGTGAGAGAGAGTGTTATAGTTTCAGTGATGGAGTTGCCGTTGGTTACGGTTTTCAACTCTGAGCCAAGCACTACTACAGAGGGATAGGTTATGGATGGTTCCGTAGTCTCAAGGGACGCAGACATAGCCAGTGCGCTGGTGATATCTGTCTCCCAGGTACTCTGTCTCTCGAATTTCCCCTTCAATGTCACCTCTTGTTCTATATCTCTGACGTTACGGTTCTCCACTGTCATTTGATCGAACACGATATGTTGTTCGGAAAGCACGGAGAGATCGTCAGTGAGGTACTGAACATCGTGGATCCGCTGCTTATACGGTGCCGTTTCCTGCGTCAGGACGTCGAAGCCTTTTAAATGCCGTGTTTCTGTCCCTGATGGAAGGTAAAATATGTTCCTTTTGGGAGAAAATCGAATCGTAACATTATCTGATATAATAAAAGATCCTTCAGTGATTGCCCCGATACCGGAAATACTCTTCCCAACATACACTCTTGGACCGTTTGCAAACGAAGTGACCATGTTGTTGAAATCGCTATCAAAAGCCTTCCACTCTAACAGCTCCAGATTTTTCTCATTGACCAGTATGTCAAACTCTGAGCTAGAAACCTCCTTCCCATGACAGGGGTTGAAGCAAAACGGGCCCAAGGTGGGGTTGTAGTAGCCACTGGACCAGTAACAACTGGTATGGGGAGCACAGATGTAGTCCTCTCGTTCGGTTTTACTAATGTAGACCTTCACAGCCCATTGAGGCAGAGAGCCAGACCATTTCACCCATTTCAGGTTTGCGTTAGCCTTGTTATTGAGCCGTAATCCACTATACGATCTGCTCTTAGCCCTCGTTTGGTGACCCAGCATCTTCACTAACTCTTCACGGCGCTCAGAAAGAATTCTCTGCAACTGAAAAGCACATATAACCAAGGCTGTTAGGTGTTACGTTTTTGCTGACGAAATGGTCTTTGATTGGTTCTCACGTACCGTAATCTTGTCCTTTGTCTGGGAAGGTCGCATAGCTACCGTGGTCGAAGCCTTGGAGATGTTCAGGTAGCCATTATCGTCCTCAGCATGGATGCGCTGCAGCAGGGAAGCACAGAGGACCAAGGCTGGCAGTATCAGGGTTTGGCTCTTCATTTCGCTCTCGTTTAATGTTTGTTTCTCCTCAGAGAGACCTTCATTTTATAGTATTTTTAGACGTCGCTTTGTAAATGATACACTGATAAACAAACAGCCTGTGAACTGACAACGTCCTGGCTGGTGTCTAGAGTTGGTTACATTAAACCTGATTTGACTTCAGATGTATCACCCTGGTTAAACATTGATCATGACCATCAAGCGTCCTACCAATTCATTTAATACTTGTTTATTCACCTTGTCATGTGTGACAATATGCATTCAGTATCACACAATGAGCTTTGTCATTTGTTTTGAGCTAAGCAACAGTGATGGAGATGAAGGTTGAAGATGAGTTCGATGTCTTGACTGGGAACAAGACGACAGACATGCTTAAAAGAGGAGGGAGAAGAGACTTGAGTTCAGGCTTGTTTATCCTGGGAAGCTGCTTCTGCCAGAGCATTAGTCGATGTGTTTGTGTTCGGTGGCTGATGGGAGTATATTTACAAATAAGGAGGGATAACCTTTGTGTATTTATTGGTGTATTACTCATTGACAGAGCATGATGCATTCTGTACCAGTGTAGCAGTCATTTACCTGAAGAGCTGACTCTATCCATGTTGACCTTAAACAGACAGGGCCAAAAACCATGTTGACTGTGAACAGGGCCTTGGTGTACAGCATGAGACAGTTTACCCACAGAGTTTACACTGAATGGTAAGTAAGTAGAGTAATGCAGGTTAACCCTGGTGCTCTCTTCGTATTCTGCAGTCGTCGTCGTCCCCCCGTCCCCCCCCCATCCTAAGGGTCAAAAGGCCAACGTCAACCCTGAAATCAAGAAGGTACATTCAATGATTACTCTGTAGCATTTTGGGCACTGAAATATGCCCCCCCCCCAAAAAAGATTTTGTTTTGTCCGAGATCAATCAAGCACATGCAATCTAAATATCTCATTGTGTGCGTGCGTTTGTGTGTGCGGATGTGCGTGTGTGCGCATTTAACATAGTTGCGGGTCAATCTGACCCCCGAAGAGAACACAAAAATTATAGTGTCATCGAAATAACAAATGAAGATTTGTTGATAGTTGAAGTTAATATTCCCTGACTACACATGATGAACTCAACAAGAGTTGTGTGACGGCACAACTGAGAACTAATAAGATTATGAAAACTGATAACAATCAAAAACACGTTCATATCAAATGAGAACATAACGGCATTGATAGTGTGAGTGATAGAATGACCTAACATCTAAACACGGTGATGGTGACCTGTAACTGAAGTTCTCTACATGTCTGAGGGGGGACCTAACCAAAGGAAACGATAGGAGAAAATGTAGTAGATTGAATATGCTCATTCTTTATTCATATTTCCATATATAAAATAAGATCACATCAGTTATGGTGCTTCAAAGTCGTCTCAGTAACAGTACAGTGTTTTCAGAACGCATGGTTCCCTCACGCACACGTCAGCTACTTTCTACGAGCGCGTCACGAAGGTGGAGAAAACAAACACAGGTTTGGTGTCAAACCTGAAACACCAACACAGACACATCTAAGACTCCTCGAGTCACCAGATACGAAGGCTGGAATGCTACAAATGCTCAGAAACCAAGTTAAATATACATCCAAGTTGAGACAAAGTCAGTACAATGAATGCATTCAGCGAGCAGGAGCCGTGCTATTGTCCATGAGACATTTATTCGTCACAAAATACTCTTCTATCGTCCTGTCCAAACCTTCCTGTGTTCAGCACAGCTCATCGTGTCACTAGCTGTTTTTTCTAGGAGAGTTATAAAATCCCACACTACCAAACTGCATACGCATGTCTACTAACACATGGCATTACACCAGGTCCATACACACAGTATCTTCCTAGCTATAGCGCTGTTTTGGAAAAAAACCCCAGCCGGTTATCGTTCAAACTCGACGCGTGCACTGATTGTGTACTCGTGCGCACGCGCATGCCTGTCCTCCAACAGTACACCAAACCAGATCAGACCAGATCAGACCAGATCAGACCAGATCAGACTAGAGGATTCTGTATCCACCTTGATGTCCTTGATCACATGATCATCAGACACCGTGCTCCAGGTGAATCCTCTGGTGGCGTTTGAGGTTGCACTTCTGGGTGAAGCGCTTGCCACAGGCCTGACAGCAGTAGGGTCTCTCCCCGGTATGGACCCTGCGATGGGCTTTCAGGTTGCTTAGCTTGGTGAAGCTCCTGCCACAGAGGGAGCAGGTGAAGGGTCTCTCCCCGCTGTGGGTTTGGAGGTGGGCCCGCAGGTTGCTGGGGTGAGGGAAGTTCCTCCCGCACTGGCCGCATCGCAAGGGGGCCTTGCTGGGGTGGGGTTGAGGCCCTCCCTGGAGGTGGTGGAGAGGGTGTTGGGTCTTGATGCTGACCCACTGGTTGTTCCTGGTGAGGCTGGCCCCAGGTCGCTTGTCACCTGGCAGGTGTCTCTGTGGAGGCATGGATGCGGGGGGGGTTCTGTGCTGTGGCGTCGAAGGTTGGGGGGCGGGGTTTGAAGATGCTGCGTTGATCTTAGGCGAGGAAAAACGCTGGTGTGTTCTGATTGGCTGCTGTGTGGGATGTGGAAGCGCGAGGCGTCTCGTTCCACTTCTTCCAAGGGGCTTCTGGGTAACGTGGTTCTGACTAACCCCAGGTCTGACCCTGAGCTGCGAAAACGGCCTCTTCCCATCTTCCTCCCCGTCTTCCTCCTCCACGATCACTTCCTGCTTAATGGAAAGAGCTGTCAGCTCAGGGCTGCTCCGCCGGGGAGACGAGGAGGGAAACAGCTGATCTCTGACCAGCTGCTCGTCTTTTCTCTCGTCGCCAGAGTCCGGGTCCGCCAGTGCGCTCGGGCCCGTCCACGGAGGCGACCCTTCAGCGCTCCTCTTCCTCTCGCACACGGCCCTGGACCCCCGCCCGGCCCTTCCTAGGTTCTGGGTGGAGTCGGCAAACCGGAGGGCCTGAGAGAGACGCTTGCGTTCGGCCGTCTGTAGTAGCACGATGGAGGGTGACCCCAGGGACTCCGCCGCCATGTCCAGTGTGTGTGGGTCTGATAGGGGGGGTGTAGGAGACGGCTGTGGGTCCTGTTTCACAGCAGGGTTCCAGTCTTCCTCACAGTTCTGGAGGGAGACCTCAGGTTCCGGGCTGTCTCTATGGTGACCGGCACTGGAACTGCGGCCGACGTCATCCTCCTCCTTCAGTTCCTCCTCTCTCGGCTGATCAGGACAGAGCAAACGCATACATGCGCGCACACACACACACAAACACACACACACACGAACACACACACACACACGAACACACACACACACAAACGAACACACACACAAACGAACACACACACACACGAACACACACACGAACACACACACACAACATAGTCAGGCATGCTGAAACAGCAAGGGCACAACTGCATTCATATATGTCATAACCACTAATCAGAACGACTACGTTCTATGTATATTTGCAGTATTGGTGAACTTAGAAAGGGCACCGACCAGTGACTCGATAAGAGGGCTGGTAGTCTGCCAGGCTCTGACCATTTCCTCTTCCTCAGTTTCCTTTTCGCAGCTTCCCCATCTGCTTTCAGACTCCTCCTCTTCCAGTTTCAGGCCGCACACTTCCAGGTCACCTGGGGAGAGTCACGACGTGCAGCATCGCATTCAGTGAGGTTTAATGCACACATGGGTCCCCCTACACCTGACAATATACTTCTCACCAGCCCATCCAGATACAACTCACGCACACACACACACACACACACACACTCATCCGCCAAGCAAACACATACACTTACTAAGAAACACAGCTGATGTTATGTCTTCAGGTTCTTCATTGGGCAGCCCCGTCTTGCCACAGTCTGTACACTTCGCCCTCTGTGCCACCCCCTTCAACTTCTTCTCGGCCCACTCCAACCTCAGCCTCAGCAACTCCACTTCCTGGTTCCTGCGCCTCACTTCCTCCAGAAAGCCTTCCTCGACCAACCTGGTCACCTCGTACATGGCAGTCTTCATAACCGTCTCCATGACGATAGACAGCTGGGACTGAAATGCCAGGAGAAGGGTCTCCGACATCGTGTGTACGCGCAAGTGTGTCGTTCTTTTCAATGAATTCACTGTTGAATCTACTGCACTTTAAAAGAGAGAGATAGAGGAAAGAATCGGAAACTGACATTCAATTCTGTACATACATCATGTTTATATCTCACGAATAAAATCAGGACAACGCACGAAAAAATCTGCCTTTCCGCAACATTGTCAGGAAACAGTTGAGCTATTATTGCTGACAATGTGCTACAACGGGCTGGCTAACTTTGGTAGCCTGCAGTATCTTATGTTTTCATTTATAATGTCCATGAATTAGATGAAAAATCGGATAACAGTAGCTACCTACATAGATTTGACGCTTCTGTTGCAAGCTATTTCGCTATATAAAACATGCCAATATTGTGATACGACGTTCGTTAGCTATAGCTAGCTAGTCTAGCTTTATAACGTTAGCTAGTTTATCTTAGCTTTCTTAATACTGAGCATCGAACTTACCAGTGAGCTATCGACTCGAATAAATACAGGTATTGTTACATTATGTCTAATCACTTGATGTTGATAGAAGTTAAAAATATATATTTTAACAGTTTTTACATGATAAACATGGACATAGCAGCTAGCAACGTGCTAGCATTCTATGGGTGCCTAGATGAGATGAAAATTGTTTGGGTGTTGACGTCACGGCCCTGCAATACAGTGTCCTTATGAGGTCAAAACAGTCGGGAAACGCGCGTTTCGACAGTCGCGTTTGCAAATGTATCACATAAAGCACTGTACTAAATCAACTGTACAATGCTGACGTTGTCAACTGCTTGTGTAGAACTTATGTGTTTAACTAACTAACGGGTGTACGTAAGTGGTTCAATGATGGATAGGAGCAGACATTGCATTGATTTTGTTCCTTTTATTAGCTCTGCAGTTACATTTCTTCTCATTAAAATTAAAGTCTAAAATAAATGTCAACATTATATCAAAATTGCAGAGAACAATAATTGCGTGTACAAAAAAAAAACTAGCAGTCACTTTAGTTAAACAAAATCTCTACTGCAGGTAAAACTGTAGTCATGACGATGAAATAAGCATAACTGGAGGTAAGGAATCAAACCCAAATACCATGATCAAAGCAATCAGAGAAAACTGTATAGAATATGCAGACTTGATGGCAGAGAAAGCATGAGAACTTCAAATCCAGGCAGACGCGAGCGTGACAGTGTCCAGCTGAGACACTCCTAAAATCCAAACGGACCTCTGGAAAAAACACCAGCACAACTGTTTGTCTGGGAAATCATTCAAAGGGTTTCCATTCATCCACTCATCCATCCATTCATCTCATCAATCCATCCACTCATCCATCCATTCATCCACTCATCCATCCACTCATCCATCCATTCATCTCATCAATCCATCCACTCATCCATCCATTCATCTCATCCATCCTTCCACCCCAAAAACCCCAAATCTTCAATAAAAACGCCTGAAACACCTTTACCAATCATTTGTTTTGTTTGCGTAACCTGGCTCCAAATGTGAACTTTTTATTTTTTACCTGAAGACGGACTGTTTTTAACCCTCTATTTGGTCATCATGATTCATCTTTTATAACCTCAACAGGTGGGTCACCGAGTGACCCTCAGGCAGCACTGAGGGGGTTAAACAAACCTGACATGAGGAACACTCGAGGTTCTTTCTCAGGACGTTATGATGTCAGGAGCCACAAGACAGCTTAGGTCTAGAGGCTGAATGTGGATCTGGACTGTCTGGTGGATTCGGGGCAGAATCTCCACCTCCTTCCACCGAAATCTAACGGAACGCATGACTAGAAAACGACGTGAAACCGTTTTTGCAGCAAGTTTGGAGACAGACTCCGTTTTTTTGGAATGAAAGGTTTGTGGAGCAGGTGCTCTCAATCCTTAAAGGTGCCCACATACGTTTGTTCATATGGCGTACCCTCAAAACATCCATTCGTTTCAGAACCAACAAACCTCATCATAAATTTTTCAATATCCACACAGAGAGCACAAGCTCACACATAACACAAGCTCAACATAACACAAGCTCAACATAACCGACCCTAAAATAAACTTAACTCAGAGGCTATTTCCTGTTAGGTGATCGTAGGCGCCTCTAGAAAGGCATCTGTCTAATAAAAAAAGGTTCTCTTTTATTTTTTCATATGAAGTATTTTCTGTCAGATAAAACATGTCCTCCCCCTCCTAACTCTGCATATCCGGCCTGTGCTTGCGTTGATGAGACTTCAAATGGTCCAGGCGTTTGAAACTCAGTCCGCAGATACTGCAGCAGTAGGGTCTTTCCCCCGTGTGGGTACGCTGGTGAACCTTCAAAATATCCGCCCGGGTGAAGCTCTTGTCGCACATGGTACAGCGGTGAGGTTTCTCTTGGGTGTGGATGCGCCTGTGGAGCTTGAGGTTCCACAGGCGGCTGAATTTGTTCCCGCACACGGAGCAGCTGTAGGGCTTATCCACGGTCTGGCCGCACTTGTGCCTCTTCAGGTCGGCGAAGGTGGAGAAGCCTTTGCCGCAGTGGCTGCAGAGGTGGAGCCCCTGGGCAGCGTGGATCCGCTGGTGAACCCTCAGGTTACAGGCCTGGGTGAAGACCTTTCCGCACTGGTTGCAGGAGTACTGAGGTGAACCTTGGCCCGGTTTGTGCGTCAGCTTGTGGGCCCTGAGGGAACCCGAGTCCTGGAAGACCATGGAGCACTGGTTGCAGATGTGCCTCCTCAACCCTCGGCCTCCTCCCTGGTACTGGTGACGGTCTCCCAGGCCAAGGGAGTTGGGGAAGGCATCAGAGGGGCCAAAGAGACCCTCAGCGTTGTCCAAGCCAGAAGCTCCAGGGTGGGCCCGATGGCCGACTCTGCTACCCGCCTCCGGTGCCCCGTGGCCTGGGTACAGAGCGCTGGGGTCTTGGAGGTAGCCCTCCTCGTTGATCAGCAGACAGTTCAGGTCACCAACCTCTGCGCTGCCCTGGTCGGCCTGGGACCCCGAAGGGGAACCCAAAGCTCCACCACCACTTTTACTCCGATGGCTCATGTGATGCCGATGTTCGGCCCCCTCCGAACCCTGGGGGTCACCCTGGAAGTGACCCACAGCTCCATAGCCCAGGCCGCCGCCCTGGCGTGGGGGGGAGTCCGGGAGGGTGTCCAGCCCCCCCATGTCTAACAGATGGGAGCCTCCATAACCAGACTTGTCAAACCCTCCCAGGTCGTCCATGGAGAAGCGGCTCCGGTACATGGAGTCAGAGGGGTCCGTGTTAGGGTCTTCCTCCGGGGCTGGGTCTCGCCCCTGGTCTAGGCCCGGAGCCCAATCCTCTGGACATGGCTGGAGGTCCTGCTCACTAAAACTCTTGCCGGGCCTGGACAGATCTGACTCCTCTGTGCCTGAACAGACATAAAAAAACAAAAACACAGCTGTGAGCATGGGGAGAACATGAAAACACAAAGAGGCGTGGGAGATACTGTTAAGGACACTGAAATGGTTGGTCGATACTTTCTAACCACAGAGGAGACAGATGGAGAGGTGTTTGTTTTGATGTTGTTGTTGTTGTTTTGGAGTGGGGGGGGGGGGGGGGGGGTTGGAACCCACCATCACCATCCAAACAGACGCCCCATCTATCGTGAAGCTCATCTTCATCAGGTGTGATGTTAAGAGACTCTTCTTTCAACAACCTGTCCAGCTTCTGGTTCACAACATCTGCAGACTAACAGGCGGGCAGGACAGATGTAAAACAAGGCAAGCAGGTAAATAATTCAAACATGTTGTCCCCCTACATGTCACGCAGGTCGACCGTGTCTCCATAAAAATTAAGTAGAAACGTCCGAAAATACATCGCAGTACGTTGATGAGTGACGTCATGTGTATGGTCGAAGTAAAGAAATCTGATTGGCCTATTGCGTGCGGAGCTCTACAAGGAAACTATATTTGTAATAGTTTACTTCAATGTATATAAGTGATTTTGTAACTTCCATGAATCCCTAATCCGAACCTCAATTCACTAGTATGGAATGGTTTGATTGTCCGAACTCACGCTAATAAACAACGGATTAAACATTTTTATCGTTAGTCTTTGATCGTTTCTTTGGGTCGTTAAATCTTTCGTTTGGATGTCAAAGCATCTTTTATTTGTCATCTACCGCACCTCTGGGCTTCTGACTGGACTGGTGGTGGCAGGCTGTGCGTCTTGGTGACGGCCATCACCGCCACAGCTGGTCCACTCTTCACCCAGAGCCCGCTCCTGCTTCAAACCGCGCCCTCCATCCGTCCCTTAGACACGGATAAACAGACATAAACACATGCAGGCCTTGACCTGTTAACTTACGAAGAGGATCAAAAGAAAAAAGTGAAACTCTACTATTGTCGCCGACCATGATGTTTCCGGACACTCGCAACAAAACCCTCCTCACCGGTGTGTTTGCTTGATGATCTCTCCTCTTCTTCCTCGCCAGATGCAGGCGCCCTCCCGCAGTCGGCACACTTCCCCCGTCGGTCCCTCTCTCTTCGCCGGTTCTCGGACCACTGTAACCGCTTTTTCAATGACTCAACTTGTTCCCGACTCCGGGACACCTCCTCAAGGAAACTGTCCTCAACGAGCCTCGTGATCTCGTACATGGCAGCTTTGAATACCGTCTCCATAACACCAGAAAGCTGAGACTGGAACGTTACGATCGCCTCGGACATCATCGTGTTTCTACAAACTCACCGACCGACAACGACACCACTAAGAAAGTTCTCTCGACAAATGCGATATCAACAAAAAAATAGGTGGACTTGGTCATCTAACGTTCGCTATTAAAACGTATGAATTGATAACTTGCCCAAAAATCTGTTAACTTTAGACCTTCCTTGATTTAACGCAAAAATACTAAATGAACAAATAGATCATCGTTAGTAACTAATGTGAGAAATCGTGAAAATCTAGCTAGCTAATGAAAGCGACTTGCTTTTGTTTGAGTAGCGTCGACGTTAGCATACTGACAACCATCAGACCACAGTCGTTGGGAATACATTCCTAGGAGTTGTTACCTACAAACGGCTGTCAATATACACGCAATACCACTGAACCTTTATCAATGATTAGTAATAGCTAACAGGTTATACTTGTTTCTGTTTTAATCGGCGGAAAATCTGGTAGCTAGCAAGCTAGTCAACACGAATATATTTTCCTTCCTAGTAGAGCTACATCTTCCGGAAACAAAACCTACGGGTCGCCCACCTGGACAATCAACAATACAACATTGTTTGCCAAACACAATTATTGTTAAGAATACGGTAAATAGCTTAATCTGGGAAATTGAAATACACGCTAAAATAAGTATGCTATAAAATGTGTTAATAGATTTATAATATGGATCGGGGTTTTTACAGTTTAGTGTTCAGAGGAAATTCACAGAAGATCCCGCCCATGTAAATCTACGTCACATGAAACAAGGAAAGCCATGTTGGAGGAAAAGGAAGAGGCCATGGCCGTCTAAGATCAATTTATTTCATTGGAAACAATAACAAACACTTAATGTAATGTAGATAGGGGAAAGGACTAACGCTGCCACCATGTCAAAAGAAGATTTTCAAACCCAGTTTTCCACAGTAATGGACAGCGCCTTTAGGACGGCGGTATCTGAGACAACGAAACTTTTTGAAACTATGGTCGAGGAACTGAAAGCAGAAATATCCAGGATAAAATCGGAAAATGAAGACCTTAAAGCAAAGTTCAGCTGTGCGAAGAATGCAGATGATTCCTTACACGCTAGAATGAATGACAGCGAAACAGCGGGTTCCGGTCAGAATCTTGAGAGACCAGCTATAAATAAACGCGACGTCGGGATTCAATGTGGTGAGTAGAGCTACCTGGCTCGTGTTCATTGGTAACGGTAAACATCAGTGGATTGGTGTCCTTAGTTGACCTAAACAGTTGGCTTATCTGAGTCTAGCTACTCATGATCACGATTGCGAAAAGTAGCGATTCATATCGAAGTTACACGTTATCAGATTGGCCCACTGTAGACAAACAGTTGTGTCACAGTAAGATGAATGCAAAATATGCAAAACCCATAACTTAGAACAGGGAAGCATGAACGTTGTTGATGTAGCATGTAGAGCGCCGGATGTGTGATTAGCCGTTTGATTATAGACTGTTTCACCACTGCCTGTTTCTCCCACTTAGCCTTTCCTACACTGAGAGGTCTTGCTGGACAACGTGGCTTCGGCGGCGGTGTGTCAGACCGCCAATGGGACGAAGACGACCAGGAGACAGGTGTGCGAGGCGACAGCAACCATCAGATGGCTTTCATTCTCATTAAGCAGGTATTGTATAGACGTATAGTTTTATACTCACGTGTATCTAAAGCAATGTTCAGACGAGGGAACCAAGATCAGTCTCTTGATTTGCAGTTAAATGCTCTACCGCTGAGATATAACTACCTCAGTTATAGTGACTGGTGAAACAGGACCTACGTCTAACTACCATTGACCACCCATGTTTGCAGGTTTTCCTTCTATAGATTACTGTCTCTGTTGTCAACGTTACTGCGTATGTGCTCACTGACTTATCATTAACACTGAATATTTATGAAGTCAAACACCTAATACGTATTACATTGTAATTTAATACTTTTTAGTTCAAAAAGGTTTTTTTTTTTTATCCCAGTGATAATGTCCTCCCATGAGGATGTTAAGAATAGATGCCTGATTGTGTGTTCATGTCTGCAACCAGGAAACAGAGTACGACGATGACTACACTCCAGGGTACATCCTGTTGAAACAGGAAGACGGGCCCCCGACTCTCATCCGCAGACCGGACCTCCGAGAGATCCCAGGTACAGGAAGCAGAACCTGCGACCAGAATCCAAGTATCCAAGTACAACAGCACCTTCTCAGCAGCGGTTAATTAGTGTGGATTTTGATCTGTTGCCTTCTCAACCCCCCCTCTCCCCTCTCTCTTTGCTCTCCTCTCCACACCCCCCCCCCCCCTCAGCTCTGCTCCCAAGCACACTTAGGGCCCTGGTGGGCCGCAACATCCCAGAATGGCCCCCCACTGGCCAGCCACCCTCATCCGAAGTGGCGCCAACCCCCCAGAGAGCTCCAGAATTACAGGAGGCCCCGCAAACTACCTGCCCATCCAGGAACCCAATTCCCAGCCCAGGCATGGAGGACCAGGATCTGGATCTGGACCAAGCCTCTGGACCGGAGCAACAACCAGAGGTTGGAGAGTCCGAAAGAGTGGAACCATTACGGATTCAACAGCACCGACAACCGTCTGTGGTCGAAGAGCAGCAGCAACTGACAGAGGCAACGGTAAATCGGTCTGTGGTTGCCCAGCAACCACCTGTAGTGGCACCTCCAGAAACTACGCGACCGCAGGTAGTTGCTGAGGAACCGCAGGAAGTGATACCATCTGGAATAGAGCAGCTGTTAGCATTTGCAGAGCAGCAGCAACAGGAAATACTGAAACAACAAGAACAGTCAACTGTTGTACACCCCTGTGCTACAAAACTATCCACGCTCCCTCCCCCAACCTCAGCAGAACCAGTACATTTTGGAATAGTAGAACTGTTAAAACTCGCTGAACACCGCAAACAGTCGATGGCCGCACCCTCAGTCCCGGAGTCGGTGGATACACCATGCAGGAAGACAGCTGACGTTACCGCACAGCGACCAACGGCCGCCCGGCTAGCGCCGACTAGCGATACGTCAACCTCCGTTTCTGACGCCTCGCACTCTTCGACCCGTGTCGACAGCATGTCGTCAACGGTAACCCCCGCACGGCGGAGCTCCAGACCGCTTCGGACTCAGGCTGCTTCAACTGCCCTCACCTCCTCACAGCTTAGCGAAGCCCTCCAGCAGTCTCCCACGTCTCCTCCACAGCAGGTCATGGTCACTAGGCAAACAAGAGCCAGGCCACACGGGCAACAGCCTTCTGTTGCTGTCCAAACAAGTGTTGAATCACCGAGGCAACCGGCCGGTGCTGTATGTCGAACAACAGTTAGCATGCTTGGGCAACAGGCCAAGACCGTAGGCCAAACAGTCAGCTCTCCTGGGCAACTAGCGTTGGCTATAAGCCAAACAACACCAATGCCACTGGCCGGTACTGTAGGTAAAACTATTTGCCCGCCTAGAAAACCGGCCACGTGTGTAGCCCAAACAACAGTCGGATCACCTAGACAACCAGTCGTGACCTTAGCCCAAACAAGAGTCGGATCACCTAGAGCTGTAGCCACAGCCCAAACAATAGTTGAGACACCTGGGCAACTGGCGATTTCTATAGCCCAAACAGTTATATCGCCAATGCAACATCCCTGTACTGTTGGAGAGACATCAGTGGGATCACCAAGGCAACAAAACACTGTAATGGGACAAACTACAGTGCGATCACCGAGACAACAGCCCACAGTCACAGGAGAAAGAGCAGTTGGATTACCTAAGCAACAGCCATTACCCGCCCGTATAATAGTTGTCTCACCAAAATACCGATCCATGGTTACGGGCCAAACAACAGCTGCATCGTCCATGCACACTTCTACGGCCGTATCTCAGTTAGCTACTGGGTCGTCAAAGCAACAGCAAGGTGTTCCCCAACGCATAGTAGTTCTATCGCCAAGACATCAGTCTCTAGTAACTGGTCAGGTGAACGAACACACCCAACCAGCGGCCGGTGTAGCATCCGGACAGCCGACCGTCACGTCCAGGGCGGTTACTGTGGCAACGTCTTCACCGCTTGTTGTCCCAACATGGTCTACGTCGTTGGCCGAACTCTCGGCAGCTGTCACTGTTCCTTCCCTGAAGTTGCCGCATTTGTCAAACGAGCACGGGCAGACACCCCCGGCCCCCTCGACGACGCCCTCGGCAACAGAGAAGATACCCGTGGGTCTGCTGAGGCTGACTAACCTTGTTTCCAAGAAGACGACCCCCGACCCTCCTGGTCATCTGTCGAAAAATCAATTCCTGGCCCAGCTGGCAGTCTTACCTATACAAGTGCAGGCTGAACCAGCCATAGATCAAAGCTCAGTCCTAACCCCAGCCCTATCCCCAATCCTTGACAAAGACCCTGCCTGTGTCCTACCAGTCTCATCACAGGCCCAAGCCACAGTCCCAACATTAGCTTCAGCCCATGCCCAAGCCACAGTCCCAGCCCCATTATCAGCCCGTGCCCAAGCCACAGACCCACCATTAGGCCCAGCCCCAGCATTAGCCCCCCCCCAAGCCTCAGCCCCTCCCCCAGCCTCAGGCCCAGCCCCAGCATTAGCTCCCATCCCAGGTCCAGTCGTAGTCCCAGTCCCAGCATCTCCAGATCCAGTCTCAGCATCTCCAGATCCAGTCCCAGATCCACTACAGGTAACTGGATTAATTATCGCAAACACACTGTGGATTTCAAAATTGTATACATGTGTCTTACTTTATTGATTATTCATAGTCTATTTCTATCATTAAAAACATACTTCCCAATTGTAGATGGACTTGGAGGATGTAGGCGAGGCCTCGCCCCTCTCTGTTTTCTCTACGGAAACCACAGAGACCAGAACGGTCGCCACGGAGACTAGCCCCGTCGACACCAAGGAAGGAGCTCGCAGACCTAGCAGCAGCGTTAAAGAGTCACTGTTTGCCCGACTCAAAACCTGCCTTAGGCCCCGCCGCCCACAACCCGGCGTCACGGAAACGGACTCCTCCCAAAGTAGTCCAAAGAAACCCAGAATGTCTAAAGTGGCTAACCAACCCAAGGCTACAAGTAACACAGCCGGCCAATCAGGACGAGTCAACAGGGCTGTGACTCCACCCAGACAGGTCGAGTCTCTCAAGTCGTCGACTCCCATGACGACTAGGGGACGCAGCACAGCCCAGTTAGAAAAGGCCCCAGAGTCAACCTCCAAGACCCTTACAGCCACCCAGCGTAGCCCCCTCAACGGCAGCTCCTTCTCAGGCACGCCTCAGCACTACTCCCCCTCTACCCCGCCACCCACCACCTCTCGGTCCAGTCACAGATGCTCCTCCCCCTCTCCACGCAGCCCCACCGCCAGATCCATCACCCTCCGCCACGTCGCCAAAACACCGCCTCAGCCGCACACCCCCGACAAAGAGCTGCCGCAGGACGAATCGAATTCGCCGGGCCAACCGTTGCAGCGCATCGGCAACCGTCTGTTAAAGAACCAGTGTGGCGCTTGTGGCCGCGTCCTCAGCAGCGCGGCAGCGCTAGAGAGCCACGTTAGCCAGCACACCGGGGACCGGCCGTTCTTTTGCACGCTCTGCGGCAAAGGCTTCCCGGATGCCAAAGGCCTGAACCGCCACGGCCGAGTGCACAGCGGCGAGAGCCACGAATGTCCACAGTGCAGGAAGACGTTCACATACCGCTTTGGCCTCACCAAGCACCTCCAGATGGTCCACGGGCATCTGAGGCCTTTCACCTGCCAGGTGTGCAGCAAGGGCTTCTTCACCCAGAGAGATGTGGAGGCCCACTTGAGGGTCCATACAGGGGAGAAACCTTTCCACTGCACTCTCTGCGAGAAGAAGTTCAAGAGGAAAGTGGAGCTGAACGTCCACCTGCGCTGGCACAACGGGGAGAAGAGGCACTGGTGCCCGTTCTGCGGGAAAGGATTCCTGGATTATAACAACCTGAAGAGGCATAAACTGATCCACACAGGGGAGAAACCACACCGCTGCCCTCAGTGTGGGAAGACATTCACTCAATCTGGGCACCTGAAAAAACACCTCAAGAATGTCCACAGGGTGGGAGAAGGACACTAGGGTTAGCTGCACAACAAACACACTAGTCTCACAGGGCCTGTTCACATTGCACCAATAATGTCTAACAAACACCAACAATACTACTGTTAGCTTTTTGGGTTAGTGATATTTCCCAAAACTCTATAAATTTACATCCTCTAATGTCCAACAGGTGTCAACAAATTTGTTGAATTATTAGTTTGGTAATACCTGTTGCCGTTTCTTAAGGCGGCATGTTGGCTACTTTATTTCAAACCGAACAGACAACAGAAGACTCCTTGATGTTTGTACTGGAAGTGTGAGTTTGTTTTAACGGGCCACATACACTGTACTTGTGCCATGTAACGAAAACGAAATCCCCATTTCAAGTGAACATATTTCGTTTGTACTTGCAGAAAAAGGTCAGTGGAGTGACTGCAGTTGGGGGTTATCTCATATGCACGAAGAAACCTTTGTGGTTTTCACTCAAAAAACCTTTAAGTTTTATATTTAATTTTTTTTGTGACGTGATATTTTAGAAAGCAGGTGTGGTTTGTAAGAGGGTTTTGTGTTGCCACAATCAAACATGAGGAAAAAAAATCTTTTTATAGTTTTAAAACGGTCATAATTGACACAGAATTCTGACAAATGCATCGGTGAAAGCCTATTTTTTATGTTTACATTACAAAGCACATACATTTAAGCTTTGCTTTTCTATTTATTTTTTCAATCCTGTCTAATCTTTCTTGATGAACGATTCCAATACACCATAGAAATGATCAATTATATAACTCGTGAAAAAAAGAAATATTTCTTAGTCAGTGACACAACAAGAATTTGGCAAGTTGTACTCCAGGGTTTTGTACAGAATTTTCCACAACGATTATTTAAAAAAATCAGATTTTAATCATTATTCATAGTTTGACTTGTGAAATTCGGGATCTGTAATGATCTGAATCGCTATTCAGATAGTTTGACTGATATTGTCAAATTCAGGATTTGGTTGGCAAAATCTGACTCATGGCACTTAATCGGAATTACACTTATACTTGGTTTATTGGACCAAATTATCACAACTCCTGCTCATACAGTTCAGTTTTAACAGTGATTTGTTCATCCAAGCAAGGATCATCAAGACATGTTTAAACATGTTGTAACTTTGTAAATGTGTACATTTGGTCATATTGTTTTGTAAACTACACTGAAATGTGTCTAAAAAAAAAAAAGAATTTTGAATTTATTTTTTAGCGAAATGCTTTCAGAAAACTGAATTAAAAGGGAGAACATTTTTACAATTTCAATCAATAACTTTGTGACTGATATAATTATCTAATCATCTCTAGATAGATTGTATATGCAGAACTTTTCTTGTGTACAATTCCGAAACAATTATTTGGAAGATTTGTTAGCACTAAGGCTGCTGTTTTCTTAATAGCTTCTAAACACACACACAGAAGAGATCAGATAAAACCACTCAGAAGTTCGACATGAAGAAAGACGTTAAAACCATCTTTATTTTGAAGGAGGGTAAGAATAGATTTTCAGACGATTCACAGATTCCGTTTCATATTGAGGAGCACTTCAGTGTGACTGACAATAGTAGCAAAGTATCCCTTCACAGAGACCATTCAAAATAAAATAATTACAGTGCCAAGTTGGAACACAAAAATCAACTCTTTTCTCAATCATTGCCCCCAACGTTTTTATTTGGCACAGATGAAGACACTAGAGGTCGCCAGGCCCTTGATGTTGTCATTCTGGCCAATAACGAGGAAGTGAAAGCGAAGTTAGTTGAACAGCTAGCCAATCCCAGGCTCACAGAAGCAGGAAGAGATCTCTCAGAGGTGTGAGGGCAGAGACTAGCAGACACGCCAGGAGGGGGAGGGACAAAGCTGGAGAGGGTGGGCCTGAGGAACGGACGATCGAATGGAAACATTTCCCCACGTTCCCCTCATTGTCCACGGTGACCAACTCAAAGACTTGGGAGCAGCAGGAGGCATTGTAGGTCGCCGTGACGACCTGGTCGCTAAGCGAGGTGTGGGTGAGGTTACCGTCGCCCTGGCGCAGGGTGAGGCTCTTGATGCCGGTGCCGTTGCCGTCGGAGATGTTGGCGGAGAGCCCCCAGCGGAGGGTAGTGTCGGTGGGGCAGTTGTAAGGGCAGTGGTCCGCCTCTATGCTGACCAACTTGCACTGGGGAGGGGTGAAGTCTGTGATCTGCAGAGGGAGGGAGGGAGGGAGAGAGGGAGAGAGAGAGGGAGGGAGGGAGGGAGGGAGGGAGGGAAAGAGAAGTGTGGCGAAAAGGAGAGAGAGCGGGGGGAGTATGTGGAAAGGGGAAGACCAAAACAGAGAAAGTAGAGAGAGTCAGGAGGCACTAATGATAGAGAACGACTACCTTAGTGGTTAGAGCATTTGACTACAGATCAAGAGATCTCAGGTTCCAGGTGTGTTTATAGGGTCTGCTGACCCCTCCCCATGACCACAAGGGGAGAGACAAGACGGAAACTCCCTTTTCTACCTTCTTGACCACGGAGAGTCTGAGAACAGCGTAGTTGGAGTCTCCCCCACCCGGAGCCGTGGCCTCCAGGGTCAGGGTCACGTCTGCGCCCGAGGCTGTGCTGGCAGGTGGGGTGATGGTCAGGGTGGTCTCGGCCTCTCCGGAGGACGACACTGGGATGCTGGAGGGGGAGGAGAGAAGTGTGCGTGTACGAGTTAGTTAAACACTGGTGCTGCCTTCAGGTCACCGTGACCCTTCTTTGTGGTGCGAAAAGTGCCATCTAATTTTGAAAAAACGTTCACACATTCCCAGGAACTCCTCACTGTCCTGCTGTTTTAAAAAAGAGACTTTTAGGCTCATAAAATGTTAGCTGATGTTGTCCTACCTGACTGGGAACGTCATGGGGAATCCCTTGTCGTTCTTAGCAGAGAAGGAGCAGCTGCCACTGGTTGCCGAGGTTACCACACTGACGGGTAGGGTGAACTTCTTACCAGGCTCCACTGAACTGTCAATCACAGCCTGGAGGAAGGGGTGGGGGTGTGGAGGAGGAGGGAAGGGAGGGGGGGCAGGGGTCGGAGAGGGGAGGAGGGAGGGAGGGGTGAGGGATGAGGAGTGTAAGAGGGAGAGGTGGGTGAATAGGGAGAAGGGAGGTGAAGGGTGGGGGAGGAGGAAGGGAGGGAGGGGTGGGGGAGGAAGGAAGGAAGGAAGGAAGGAAGGAAGGAGGGAGGAGGGAAGGGGAGGAGGGAAGTGGAGGGGAGTTTAGGAAGGAAAGAAAGAAGGAAAAATAGAGGAGATAAGAAACAGTAGAGAGATGGAAGGCAGAGTGAGTGCGTTATAACTTTGACTTTGTCTGATTGGTCCTAATCTCAAGGCAAACAGGAAGTCCCTCCCCTCACCTTGATAGAGATGGTGGAGACTGACATCTGAGTGGTGGATTGTCTCTGGAAACCACTGGCCGACTCCACATCTGTGCCATTCAGCAGTACCACAAACTCCCCTGCCGGCACCTTGGTTACCGTAACCAGGAAGTCTCCGTTGCCCATGTCTTTCAGATCACCTCTGACGACCTCAGACCCGGACACCGTCACCATGGAGACGTCTCCCAGTTTGACGGATGCCGGTCCTTTCCTGCCCATCACTGATACCAACAGCATGGCCGGTTTTCCTGGGGCAATGGGAGGAAGGAAGGAACGAAATGAAGGAAAGAGAGTTGAGAATAGAGTGTGTTTGTGTCTGTAGTATTGTTGAACTACTTAGGATAGTGTGTGTGTATGGTTTGTGTGTAGTGTTTGCGTATGTGTAGTGTGTGTGAGTAGTCGTTGTGTGTGTAGTGTTTGTGATTAGTGTGTGTATGTAGTGTGCGTGTATAGTGTATGTGTGTGTAGTGTGTGTGAGTAGTGTTTGTGTGAGTAGTGTGTGAGTATGTTGTGTGTGTGCAGTGTGTGTGAGTAGAGTTTGTGTTTGTGGTTTGTGCATGTAGTGTGTGTGAGCAGTGTGTGTAGTGTGTGTGAGTAGTGAGTGTGTAGTGTGTGTTGTGTGTGTAGTGTCTGTGTAGTGTAGTGTGACTAGTGTGTGTGTGTGTAGTGTGTGTGTAGTGTGTTGCTACCTGTTTGTGGGCGGCCTGTGATGACAGCATAGCCTGGATGTGGACCCTTGAACGCCTCCACAAAGTCATAGATGAAAGTGATGATGCTCTGGCCTGGTGAAACACAGACACACTAGTGTCACTGGGTCGGCCATTTTGTGCCACCAGAGCGGCCATCTTGTGCCACAGGGTCGGCCAATTTGTGCCTCAAGTCGGCCATTGCATTTTGACGCTCACCTGTGACCTTGAGCGAGTAGGGGTTGGAGGACTGGATGTTGATCTCCCACACTCCCAGCAGTTTGTCGGGGTTGAGGCGGATGCGCCGGAGGTTCCCCACTGAGTACACCATCCCCAGCTTCCCGCTGGCCTCTGTGTGGGTCTGAGTCACGCCTAGGGGCAGGGGCAAAGGTCACAAGAGGTCAACCCACAGGATCGTTCAGGTTCTGAGGTTGTGTTGACATTTTTGGAATTTCTTTCTTCGATCAGGTGGACAGTCATGGAAGGGAGGAGGGAAGAAAGGAAGGAATATTTGAGTCTCCTTGTGTCTCCATGGTTACCTGCCGGGTTCTTCAAGGTAAAGGGAACAGAAGTTCCAGTGATGTAGATGGTGATGTTGGTCAGAGACGCATCCAGCAGGAAGGAGAACGTCTCTGCCTTCCCTGGGTTCCTTGCCCGCTGGAGAACAGTCACCTGAGAGAGAAGAGGGAGATCTTAGCAGACTTAGGACCCTCCCCCAAAATAACCTTCTTAAGAATATTGTGAGAAGAGACAGAGAGAGAGACACACACACAGAGAAACAGAGAGAGAGAGAAACAGACAGAGAGAGACAGAGAGAGAAACATAGAGAGATTTCTCAGAGAGAGAAACAGAGAGAGAGAGAGATTTCCCAGAAAGAACGCACCAGTGCGGAGGTGGAGGAGTCGAGGATGATGTCTGTAGCCTGAGGCAGGGAGCTCTTGGACACCAGGATGGCCTGCCCCCCTGAGGCCAGGGCCAGGTCACGGTAGTCATCAAACATGGCACGGGCCCCCAGGTCACGCCGACGTCTTTTGGCACTTGTCATGAAGAACGACACCTGGAGGAAGGGGAGGGGAGAAGGGTGAGGTAGAGAGGAGAAACAGTTGGGTGGGGGGAGAAAGTTGGTAAGTGTTTGAGGGAATGTGTGTGTTTGTGTGTGGGTGAGTAGTTTGTGACTGTGTGTGAGTGTGTGTGTATGTGAGTGTGAGAGTGTGTGTGTAAGTGTGTATGTGTTAGTGTGTGAGCCTGTGTATGTGTGTGTGTTAGTGTGTTCGAGTGTGAGTGAGTGAGTGTGTGTGTGTGTGTTAGTATGTGTGAGTGAGTGAGTGTGTGTGTGTGTGTGTGTGAGTGTGTGTGTGAGTGAGTGTGTGTGTGTGTTAGTGTGTGAGTGTGTGGGTGAGTGTGTGAGCTCACCGTGGACTTGGTGCTCCTGATGAGAGCTACGATGGTGTCCTTCAGAGCGATATCTTTCGCCTCAGCATCAGTGAACACATAGACATGAGAGGAGGCTGGAGCACCTGTCAGGGCCAACTGGAGAGAGGGAGGAAGGAGGAGGAGGAGGAGAGAGAGAGAGGAGGGAGGAGAAGAGAGAGAGGAGGAGAGATAAGGAGAGAGGGGAGGATGGAGGAGGAGAGGGAAGATGGAGGAGAGAGAGAGGATGGAGGCGAAGAGAGGGAGGATGGAAAAGGAGAGAGGAAGGATTGAGGAGGAGGAGACAGGGAGGATGGAGGAGGAGAGAGAGAAGGAGGGGTGGGAAAACACAAGAAAGAGGAAAGAGAGGAAAGTAAGAACACACCTGATGTGACTCATGAATACTGACGTTCCTTGAACACTGAAGTGTTTGCCAGTTGTATGATATGCGTAATGTCAATTGCGAAATGGCAAATGAAAAATCAAGATGAAAAGTTTGTGACAATGTGTGTGACAATTTTTTGGGGTGTGAATCTGATTGGGTGACAAAGCTGTCAGTCACAGTACCTGCAGTCCGGATAGGCACATCTCTGGTAAGTCACCACCTCCATTAGCTGTGAGCTTGGAGATCTCCGCTTTCATTACATCTGGACTTATAGTCCTGATCAGTGGCCCAAATGCTGCACAGATATACACACACAGACACATACACATTAGACAGACGACTAGTATATACTAGATAGGGGACTAGCATGTAGTAGACAGAGGACTAGTGTGTACTAGACAGAGGACTAGTGTGTACTAGACAGAGGACTAGTATGTATTAGACAGGGGTCATGGCAGGGTCGTTACCGGGGTCATTGAAGGGCACCAGGATGTATTCAGATGGCTCATCCTGGGTTCCCTTCTTGGTGTCGATGATGTTGAACACGACCCTACGGGCCTCCGCAATGTCGTCCTTCATGCTGCCTGTGGTGTCGATGACGAACACAATCACAGAGGAACGGGCTATACCCATCAGGCTGAGGGGAGAGGGAGGGAGATGAGGAGGGAGGGAGGAAGGGGGGAGGAGAGAGGGAGGGGGGGAGGGAGGGAGGAAGAGAGGAGGGAGTTAGAGGGAGCTGAACATTTCATAGAATGTCATCTATAACCCGACACAATCACACAGATTCCACAGTTTCATCAACACATGCACTGGTCCAGAATCTGTCACAGTTCATGAATCCGCCGTCTCATTCTGGTGTCTGTGTGGCGTGTCTCCTGATTGTTCGTGTGGGCGTCGCCGCTGTTTATCTGATCAGCGGCAGCTGTTCACAACTACACCTGCCTATATAACGCCTTGTCTTTCGTCTCATGTTTGTCAGATCGTTGTTTGGAGTCCTGATGTTAGTGTCCCGTGTTTGCTCGAGTGTGTAGGTTCCCTGGGTTGGATTTCTCATCCTTGTCTCCTGTTCACTGTTCCCTCGTCTGGATTTCACCCAGGGATTTACTCGGCACAGTTTCACGGACACACTTCACCTGTCGCCCCTCTCCTGTTGTGTTCGTTGTGTCTTACCTGTGTCTGACCACCTGTGTGTGAAGCTCCTAATAAAGAGATTGACTTGCGATTGCATCCATCGTTCCTCACGTGACAGAATCTTACCGGAGGTATTCTCCATCACCAACGACATTCCGGATGTTGTCCAGCAGCTGGAGGCTGGCGGCGGTCGCCACGGCAATGGCTTTGTCATGGACGGCAGCGTTGTCAGGACGACGTTCGTCTTTGCTGATGCCACCGCGAGGGTTGATCGTGCTGGTGAGGTCTGCACCCCCGCCGTGACTGCATTTACCTGTTGGAGGTAAGGAGGGGTTGGAGACCTGGGTGTGTGTGTGTGATGTGTGTGTGTGTGATGTGTGTGTGGTGTGTCTGTGTGTGCATGTCTGTTCGTGTGTGCATGTATACCTGTGTGTCTGTGTCTGTGTGTATGTGTGCTTGAGAGAGGATTGTCTATGCGTGTGTATCTGTGTGCGCATGTGTGTGTGTATATGTACTGTGTGTGTGTGATGTGCTGGTGTGTGTGTGTGAATGTGTGTGTGTCGTGATGTGTGTGTGACTGGTGGTGTGTGTGTGGTGTGGAAGTGAGTGCTGGTCTGTGTCCGTGCACTGTCCACTATGTGCTGTCTGTGTGTGGTGTGAGTATGTACCTCCATGTGTGTGTGTGTATACAATGTGTGTGTGTGTGTATTCCGTGTGTGTGTGTGTGTGTGCTGTGCTGGCTGGATGTGTGTCGTGTGTGTATGTGTGTAATGTAGTGTGTGTGCTGGTATGTGTGTCATTGTGTGTGTGCTGCATGTATAGTGTGCTGTGTGTGTGTATATGTGTGTATATGTATATATACACGTATATATACGTATATATATGTGTGTGTGTGAAGTGTGTATATGAAGCGTGTGTGTGAAGTGTGTATCCGTCCGAGTGTCATATGTACTGTGCTGTGTGTGTATGTATGCGTGCTTGTGTGGCCGTGTGGCTGCTGCGGCTTGTGTGTCGTGTGCTATGCGAGTGTATACTGTAGCTCGTGCTGTGTGGCTTATGCTATACTGCGCTCACTGCCTGTGTGTGTGTGTGTGTGTGTGTGTGTGTGTGACCTGTAGGCTTGGCTGCAGTGAACATTCCCAGGTATCCAGAGGTTAGCTTCATGTCCTTCAGTATGTTGGGCAGGATCTGATTAGGGCAGGTTCCACTGGCACAGTCGCTGCAGGTCGGTGTGTCCACACCTGCCACACACACATACACACGTATACACACATGCATACACACACACACGCACACATACACGTACACACACAGTCACTTTACTGTATCAAAATACACACACATAATATCACTGTTCTGTATTTACACAACATGTACACACACATACTTTACAAACATACAATATTTAAACAAAACTGCACAACAAACACACTTACATAACCATTTCTCAATTCATGCATAGTCAAATGCATTACTATGCATAAACCATGTTGACACAAATACACACACACACAAATAAACACACACAAATACACACACACACACACACACAAATACACACAAACAGACATTCAGTGTTGGTACCCTTGAGCTTGTGTGCCTGCTGATGGTACAAAACACCAGCAGAGCATTTCTCATCATGTCTTATCTCTCATTTCTTATCTGTTATCTTATCTGTGTTCAGTCCACACCTCTACAGCTACGTTTCCATGGAAATCTCAGGCTATAATGGCTTTTCATATCTCCTAAATGGTCCATCTCTGCTGGAATGCAGAAAACTCACGCACACACCCTCACACGCACACACCCTCACACACACGCACTGACCTGCCAGGTTCTCTAGAGGCAGGTCGGGGCGGATGAGGTTGAGGTAAGGTTCCTTGTGCCCCAGCTCCACCCAGTTGCTGTGACTGTAGAAGTCCTGGATGCAGACACGCACACACACACATACACACACACACAGACACATACATTGTATAAATATATGTATATATCTATATAGATCTATAGATATAGATATAGAGATCTAGATCTAGATATCTTAGATCTAGATCTAGATATCTATAGATCTATTTATCTAGATCTATATCTATAGATATACACAGTATATTAGTTTGACAGAAGATATGCTCTTCTCCAGAGGCTGAGGTTATGCAGGACTACAAACTACAATGGAGGCCGCTGACAAAACTATGTTTCCCAAGATGGGATGATTTCCCTGTAGCAGGGTTAGATCTGCTACAGAGAAAGGAGAGAGGTCATTGGTGAAAGGAATAGAACCTGTGACATGTGACCTGATCACAGGGTAGTCACTGTGCAAACGAGAAGTACTTCAAAGCCTTTTTTCTTTCTTTTCTGTTTAACAAATAATATTGGTGGTTATATTTGACCTAAGAAGTCTGAGTTCACTTTTTTGTGGCAAGGCTGGAAATGAAAACCCCTTTTACAAAATAAGGTTGCTTTGTGTCTTCCTATGAAACTATTTGCAGTACAAAGACCCCACGTGTGTGTGGTGTGTGTGTGTGTGGTGTGTGTGTGTGTGGTGTATGTGTGTGTGTGTGTGTGTGTGTGGTGTGTGGTGTGTGTGTGTGTGTGTGTGTCTCCATACCTGTAGCGTGTGCAGAACTCTCCCCAGAGTCTCTCTGGCTGCCTGGTAGTTCTTGCTGGCAATATTGGCTTTGATGCTGGCCACGCCCTCTGTGATTAGGCCCCGCCCCTCATTGAAGGCTTCAGAGTTGAAGTGGTGCTGTGGGCTGTTGACAGTGGCTTATTCAATCTTTTGTTTGCGCACATGTATGTGTGCACGTGTGTGTTAACAGTCGCTTGGATGTGTGTGTTTATTGACAGTTGCTCAGTTATTTGCCTAGATGTATGCGCGTATGTGTGTCTCTTGACAATCGATTGCTTATTTTGTTTGTTTGCATAAATGTGTGTGTGTGTTGGTTGATAGTTGCTCATTCATAATACTTTTTGTGTGAAGTCAGAGGTCAGTTACACAGTTACAGGAAGTGGAGGGGAGTTACATGAAGTGGAAGGGAGGAACAGGAAGTGGAATGAAGGAGCTGGATGTGGAGGGGAGCAACAGGAAGTGGAGGGGAGCAACAGGAAGTGGAGGGGAGCAACAGAAAGTGGATGGAAGGAACAGGAAGTGGAGGGGAGGAACAGGAAGTGGAGGGGAGCAACAGGAAGTGGAGGTGAGCAACAGGAAGTGGAAGCGTCTGACCTGTTGGCAAAGTCTCGGTCCACTAGACCATTCTGGACGTAGATCTCGTTGAGAGCCGTGCGGAACTTGGCAGCAGACACTTCTCCAGTGGCAGTCGGACCTAGACACGCTCGCACCAGCTCCTCGGGGGAGGGGCCCTAGGAGCCACGGGTCAACCAATGAGGGATGTTTTTTTCAGGGTGGGTGGGTCTTGACAAATCAGTGACGTCATTGTTTTTTGCACTCTGAAACCTCATTCTGTGCATTCATATTTGTAAATCTGTTTTATGAGTGCGATTTTAATACGAATGTCCATGGTTTCCACGGAGACGATGTGTGTGTGTGTGTGCGCGTGTAACGCGAGGATGACACTTGTGCGTGCACAGGTACAGTCACGGTCCTGTTTGTGTGGCGTTACCGTGGGGTTGAAGTCGTCCCCTGCATCCTCGATGACATCACGACACACCTCTGTGACCTTCTGCAGGAGCGCTGTGCCTGTGATGCTGACGTGGGTGGATGCCCCGCCCCCGATCGGAGCGAATGCCAGCACGCTGCCGTCTGATAGGACGAGGGCCAGGAAGGCCACGCCCATAATTGGAGACATCTAGGGGCAAGACAACAGAGACATAAGGATGACCAGGGCTGCAACTAAACTACTAACTGTTGCTTTTACCCTCAACCCTACTGACTCACTATTGTACTCATCAAGATCTTTTTCAACATCATCAACAACAACAACAACAACAACAACATCATCTTACTGTCTATCAAGGCATTTTAATCGTAGTACTATACCTATGAAAGATCGTCCAAAAAAAAAGAAAAACCCCAATATAACCTCCCCCCCCCCTCCTCTTCCTCCTCCCACGCCTACACAAAGACAAAGAATAAAAGATAAAATACAATGTATTTCATCCTTTTTGATATTTAAAACGATCACCCCAGTAACAGTCCAAGTGTTGAGATCCACCTTTCGCCCTAACGGCAGGTTTGAATGTTGGCGGAGCGTGAAGAAGTAAACCAACTGAAGGCCAGAGAGTGAGGAACAGAAAGGGAAGTAAAGCAACAGAGGAAGGACTGCAAAAGCCAAGTGCGCGCGTAGGAATTTCACGTTTGGGGAGTAATTCTGACTCATGCGACTCCAGAGACAAACGTCCACGAGGAGTAAGGTGGAAGCTGTAACGAAATACGACGCACGCTGAATCACTGAATTATGGTGTTTCAAAATCGGTGTGGTTGACTCTCTCTCTCTCTCACTCTCTGTGCTTCACCTTTCTCTCTCTCTCTCTTTCTCTCTCACTCTCTCTCTCTCTCTCTCTCTCTCTCTCTCTCTCTCTCTCTCTCTCTCTTTCTGTCTTTTCTGTCTCCTGACTCGTATGACCACAGTTCAGAAGATAGCAGGTTGAACTCATCTCCTGTGCTTTGGATGGTGTCCAATGAAGACAACAGAGAGGACGGGGGCAAACGCTACAGAATAATACCCTCGCAGTCTCATTGTTGCATTTGACAGATTTAGGGTTTAAATCCACCACACGTCCTTATTTCTGTCCGAAAAGTCGGTGGAAATTAAACAAAAACGTATACATATGAACTTTGTGAATAAACTTTGTACACCTATACATGTTGTTAAAAGAGAATATGTACACATTCAAACGACAGAAATCATATTTAAGAAGACATCTATTTACCTGTCTGTCAAACACACACATCTCTCAGGCTATGAACCCTCCTGGATATATATGCATAAATATTGTATTTAGATAAATATTGTATTTGGAAAAATACAAAAGTCCCTTATTTCTCTTACTTCAGGTTCGTCAAGAGTGTCGTCAGTTCCCTCAGACGGTCCAGCTCTCTATAGACCCCTCACCAGGCACACAAGCATCTATAAAAGGATGACCAGGGAGAAAGGTGAGTGCACTATGGGACTGTGGGCGGCCAACACGAGTGGGGTTAGGACAGGTTAGGGTGTGTGCTACCCTCAATCATTAACTCATGAGCGAAACACTGATTGCAGTGACAGGCAAGCCCTGCTCTTCAGTCTTGTTTGACAGGAGGGTTCAGTAAAGGCCCTTATAGCAATACTGTATGTGCGTGTGGGTGTTTTGTATGCATGTGTAGGTGGGCTGTCTGGGTATTGTACCGACTAGGATGGTCAGGGTTGGCATTTGGGTCATGAATAAGGTTAAGGGAGACGTTATGTGTAAGGAATTAACGCCATGGTTACGGTTACGATTATGGTTCTGATTCGGTCGGGTCTGCTTCTGATGTCATACGCTATCGTCTGCGTCCGAAACGAACAAAAGAGGAACGAGAGAGCTGAGATACAAGGTGGTTTAAGATTGACACCATGTTGAAACAGTCTCAGGAAGTTTTTAGTTACAAAGACCTGATGAAAACAGGAAGTGGCAAAAAGAGTTTACTTGCTGTATTCAATAAAAACAGGAAGTCCGCGACCAAGTGAAGTAAAGTGAAGTGAAGTGACGTATTGTCAAGTATGGTTACCAATACTTGAAATTTTACCTCTGCATTTAACCCATCCAAGTGCACACACAGTAGTGAGTAGTGGGCAACCGCACGCACACACAGTGAACATACACCCGGAGCAGTGGGCAAGACCATGTCCTCAGACCAACAGTACTCTCATCCTAGCTCCCAGAGACTTCACACCATGTCCTCAGACCAACAGTACTCTCATCCTAGCTCCCAGAGACGTCACACCATGTCCTCAGACCAACAGTACTGTCATCCTAGCTCCCAGAGACATCACACCATGTCATCAGACCAACAGTACTCTCATCCTAGCTCCCAGAGACGTCACACCATGTCATCAGACCAACAGTACTCTTATCCTAGCTCCCAGAGACGTCGCAGAAAGCAAGTCCTTCTGACCTCTGTACGTTTACCTTTGTGTGATGAAAACCTTCTTATCCAGCAAACATTGCACAAGTTCCATATGGACAGGTTTACAGGAAAGCTACTATTAGCACGTGTGTGTTACAGTCCAAGTACAGTCCAGAGTATAAGGGAGTTCCCTAGTCATAAAAATGCAGAAATGGCTTTTTCTTCATAATGTTGGGGACAGAGGAAGAGGGAAGGGTGAGGAAAGGGCAGAGGAGAGGAGAAAGGGAGGGAGGGGGTAAAGGGAGGATAGAACGGTGGAATGAAGAATAGGGGAAAGGGGGAGGAGAGATAAGGGAGTGAGGGAGTAAGAGGGGGAGTAAAGGGGGGAGATTTTGGAGAGAGACAGGTAGGGAGGGGAGAGGAGGGGGGAAGAGGGGAGAGGAGAGAGGAGGGGAGAAGAAAGGAGAGGAGGAGAAGAGGGAGGGAGGGAGGGAGGGAGGGGAGGAGGGGAAGAGAGAGGAGGAGAAATAAAAGGAGAGAGGAGGGGAGAAGAAAGGAGAGGAGGAGAAAAGAGAGGACGAGGAGAGGAGGGAGGGGTAGAGGAGAGGAGAGAGGAGGGGGAAGAGAGGAGAGGAGATAGAAGAAAGGAGAGGAGGAGAAGAGAGAGGAGGGGAAATAAAAGGACAGAGGAGGAGAGGAGAGGAAAGAGGAGGAGAGGAAAAAGGAGGGGAGGAGTATGCATGCAAGGACAGCTATCTCAATAAGGTTGGAGAGAGGGAAGACAAGAAAGAGGGAGGGAGAAGTGGGGAGAGGAGTGAGTTCTGGTACAGGATAGAGATAACAGGGCTTGGTACAGGATAGATAACAGATTCTGAGGTTGTTGAAAAGGGTGAATGGACTGGAAATGAGTGGGAAGGGTGGGACACCTTCACTTGAATTTAAATGATCTATAAGGGACAGGGTGGAGTTTCCGTTTGTCTGAAAAACATCATTGAAACGTGAGTCAGTAGAAGGAATAACAGCCATCATGAACCATCACCAGTTCACATGTAGTTCAAAATCATTACCACTAGGTGGTGGTAAATAAACAACCATCTGTGAGCGGGAGTGAACCAAAACACAAACCAAAATACTTTAAACGTCCAAACACGTGGTCAAACACACGATGATCACAAATCCCAAACCAAAAACCCACAATCCTTGGCCTAAACCTTGTCACATCACCTGAACTACACACACCACTACACACACCACTACACACACCACTACACACACCAATATCACACACCACTACACACACCACTACACACACCACTACACACACCAATATCACACACCACTACACACACCAATATCACACACCACTACACACACCACACACACTACTACACTTATCTTATCTTTACACACCAATATCACACACACCAATATCACACACCACTACACACACCACTACAAACACCAATATCACACACCGCTACATACACCACTACACACACCACTAAACACACCAATATCACACACCACTACACACACCACTACACACACCAATATCACACACCACTACACACACCAATATCACACACCACTACACACACCACTACACATACCACTACACACACCGCTACATACACCACTACACACACCAATATCACACACCACTACATACACCACTACACACACCACTACACACACCACTACACACACCACTACACACACCGCTACACACACCACTACACACACCACTACACACACCACTACATACACCACTACACACACCACTACACACACCAATATCACACACCGCTACACACACCGCTACACACACCGCTACACACACCGCTACACACACCACTACACATACCAATATCACACACCACTACACACACCACTACACACACCAATATCACACACCACTACACACACCAATATCACACACCACTACACACACCACTACACACACCACTACACACACCAATATCACACACCACTACACACACCACTACACACACCACTACACACACCACTCATCAATAACTATAGGAGGAGCAACGCTGCTCTGTGATTCCTCCTCTGACA
This sequence comes from Plecoglossus altivelis, assembly GCA_036571765.1. Taxonomy (NCBI): domain Eukaryota; kingdom Metazoa; phylum Chordata; class Actinopteri; order Osmeriformes; family Plecoglossidae; genus Plecoglossus; species Plecoglossus altivelis. The sequence continues at coordinate 14,800,557 of BROE01000012.1, read as the reverse complement.
GTATGTGGTCTGCTCTCCTTCAGCGTCTGCAAGGCAGTAATGCATCAGACATTTCTTTTCCACAATCCGGGCACCACCAGGCTGTGATGACTACGGGTCAAAGTTCACGGCGCCACGCTAAGACGAAGAAGTGGGTCCTGGATGCATGCATGCTGCACGCAGTACATGCTGAGAGTCGAATCAAATCGCATGGTATTTGTATAGTCTGTTTTACAAGCAATGTCACAGAGGGCTTCACATGAGCCCATTGAACTGCTCCTTAACCAACCTGAACCCTCAAGGAAGACAAGGAAAAACTCCCAGAAAAACTCATTAAAGGGGGAACAAACGGAAGATTGAGAAGGAAGGGATCTGAAGGATCAGAAGGGTCATGTGACCATTTAACCAGGAAGGGTCTGGAGGGTCATGTGACTGTTTGACCAGGAAGGGTCTGGAGGGTCATGTGACCGTTTAACCAGGTAAGGTCTGAAGGGTCATGTGACTGTTTGACCAGGAAGGGTCTGGAGGGTCATGTGACTGTTTGACCAGGTAAGGTCTGGAGGGTCATGTGACTGTTTGACCAGGTAAGGTCTGGAGGGTCATGTGACTGTTTGACCAGGTAAGGTTTGAAGGGTCATGTGACCATTTGACCAGGTAAGGTTTGGAGGGTCATGTGACCATTTGACCAGGTAAGGTCTGGAGGGTCATGTGACCGTTTGACCATGTAAGGTCTGGAGGGTCATGTGACCATTTGACCAGGAAGGGTCCGAGGGTCATGTGACCGTTTGACCAGGTAAGGTCTGGAGGGTCATGTGACCATTTGACCAGGTAAGGTCTGGAGGGTCATGTGACCGTTTAACCAGGTAAGGTCTGGAGGGTCATGTGACTGTTTGACCAGGAAGGGTCTGGAGGGTCATGTGACTGTTTGACCAGGTAAGGTCTGGAGGGTCATGTGACCATTTGACCAGGAAGGGTCTGGAGGGTCATGTGACTGTTTGACCAGGAAGGGTCTGGAGGGTCATGTGACCGTTTGACCAGGAAGGCTCCGAAGGGTCATGTGATTGTTTGACCAGGTAAGGTCTGGAGGGTCATGTGACCGTTTGACCAGGAAGGGTCTGGAGGGTCATGTGACCATTTGACCAGGTAAGGTCTGGAGGGTCATGTGACCGTTTGACCAGGTAAGGTCTGGAGGGTCATGTGACCATTTGACCAGGTAAGGTCTGGAGGGTCATGTGACCATTTGACCAGGAAGGGTCTGGAGGGTCATTGTGACAATTTTGACCAAGGTTAAGCGTCTGGAAGGGTCATTGTGACCATTGACCAGGTAAGGTCTGTGAAGGGTCATAAAGTTGTGACTGTTTGACAGGAAGGGTCTAGGGGGTCATTTGTGACCGTATTGACCAGAAGGTTCTCGGAGAAGGATACATGTAGACCGATAAAATTGATCAGAGTAGGTCTGAGAGGTCATGTGACCATATTGACCAGGAAGGTACTGACGTCATGTGACCGTTTGACCAGGAAGCGTCTGGAGGTCATGTGACCATATTGCACCAGTTTAA
>BROE01000012.1:14746451-14798370 GCA_036571765.1 Plecoglossus altivelis | reverse complement strand
GGTCTGGAGGGTCATGTGACTGTTTGACCAGGAAGGGTCTGGAGGGTCATGTGACCGTTTGACCAGGAAGGCTCCGAAGGGTCATGTGATTGTTTGACCAGGTAAGGTCTGGAGGGTCATGTGACCGTTTGACCAGGAAGGGTCTGGAGGGTCATGTGACCATTTGACCAGGAAGGGTCTGGAGGGTCATTTGGAGGTTAGATCTCAGAGATGAGCTCTGCTGGTCTGTTATGTTGGAACTCAAAGCCGCTTTTCTTGTTAGTGTTTACATCTTCAATTCTGAGAATAGAACCCTGCTTTCCGCATGATTTCAACTGTCTCACACACACACACACAGACACACACATACACACAAAGGCACAGAGACACACAGACACAAAGGCACAGACACACACAGACACACACAGACACACACACACAAACAGACACACACACACACAGACACACACACAGACACACACAGACACACACAGACACACACACACACACACACACACAAAGGCACAGACACACACAGACACACACAGACACACAAAGACACACACACACACACACAAATTACACATTATCTGTGTTCATGCCACACCCATTTTGATGATTACCAGTGTCTTAGTGTGTGTGTGAACAGGACAACATAAGGGTGCACAGTTAACTGAGGAAAAGGTAGAACATGTATAAACAGAAAGAATGAGGAAGAGAGAGAGAGAGAGAGAGAGAGAGAGAGAGAGAGAGAGAGAGAGAGAGAAGGAGGAGACACAAAGAAAGACAGCGTGAAAACAAAACAGAGACTGAGAGGGGTAGGGAGAGAAACAGACAGAGAGCGAGGGACAGAGAGAGACAGGGAGAGAGGGACAAAGAGAGAGGTAGAGAGAGAGAGAAAAGGAGAGAGGGAGAGAGAGAGACAGACAGACAGACAGAGCAGGAGTCACACTTCATGCCAACAGGTAGGACTCTACCTGGCTCTGGACTCCCCTGCATCTTCTCCTAACTCCAGCTGTGACCAGGTGAGTGGTTACTTCACCATCTCCTGTTCTCACCAGGCCACTGAGAATGGCTGTTTCAGAGGGGCGTGATGACAACAGATGAAATTTGTTTCAGATGTTAACAAGCTATTAGCTGGATTCATGTTTCGCCATCTATTTACTAACAGAAGTGCTAACACACGCAGGCGCGTACGCGCATGCACTCAAGACGGCTGCGGTTTTACCGCAGCAAACATAGCCAAATCTGGAGGGTATTATTATCGCAATCATTACCAGCAATTTTTTACGATTGTTATAGCTGGAGGCAAGATAGTTTGTTATGCCATTATAAAGATCCTGTGTATGTGAATAGCTGCTGGAGATGGACACTGTTAAAGCAATCAGAAGTCAAAGAGAGGGAGTGACAGGAGCTCCTGAACGAACGTCTCAGGTTCACAGAACGCTCAGGAGAATGCTCCGGATTCCAACGTTCTCAAGTGGAACCCTTTCGGTTCTGGCCGTTCTCGAAGGGGCACCGTTGATCGCCGTTGCGCAATAACAAAAGTCGTTTCGAATCCTGCGTTCGTGCAGTTTTACACAAAGTTTGTTTGTCTACTAGATGGGGGTTAGAAGATAAGTTGCAGATCCTACTCCTGGCATGGCGTTATCATGATGATGATGATGATGATGATGTTGTCATTGTGGTGAGTCGGCTTAGTCAAACACTTATTGCGAGGGCGATCATGTGCAGGCACGGCACTGGGATGTCATCTGTTTAGTCTGAGGAGGATTTCCTCATCTCCCCTGTCTGTAGCGATGTGATCACGGACCTCCAGCCCTGCGGCTGTTTAAACGGACCTTGTGCTATCTCAAGCCCGAGTTGAACACGCATTGTTAATGTGTTCATGACTAATGAACACTTTCTTGCTGTGTGACTATGTTTAGCCTGTGTTCTGTACCTCTCTGTCACCAGCCGTCTCTGGAGGAGAGGATCCGTCTCTGGAGGAGAGGATCCGTCTCTGGAGGAGAGGATCCGTCTCTGGAGGAGAGGATCCGTCTCTGGAGGAGAGGATCCCTCACTGTATTGTTGCTTCCAAGGTTTCTTCTTTGCTCCTCTAGTGAGTTTTTCTGGGAGTTTTTCCTCGTCTTCCTCGGGGATTCAGGTTGGTTGAGGGGCAGTTCTATGGGCGCATGCGAAGCCCTCTGTGACATAAGGTAAACGTTAAAAAAAAGGCTATACAGATAAAGTTTGATTCGATTTGGTTGGGAGACGGACTGGGATTGGGAAAGTACTGTGTGTGCGTGTGAGAGAGAGAGAGAGAGCAAGAGAGAGAGGGAGAGAGAGAATGGGAGAGAGAGAAAGCGAGAGAAAGAGCGATAGAGAGACAGCAAAAGAGAGAGCAAAAGAGAGAGAGAGAGCAAGAGAGAGAGAGGGAGAGAGCGATAGAGAGAGAGAGAGCGAGAGAGACAGCAAGAGAGAGAGTGAGAGAGATTGAGTGTGTGAGCTTGTATGTGTTCCCAGGCACACAAGCAGCCATTCTGGATCTACTTGCGTGACTGTATCAGTTTCCCCCCTTCCAGCTTCCCCAACACGACACTGTAAAACTACCATTTAGACTTCTGTGTGTTAACACACCCTCAAATCAACATTCCTGTCTGTCTGTCTCTCTCTCTCTCTCTCTCTCTCTCTCACACACACACACAAAAGATCCTTATCTTTCGCTTTCTCTTGCATGCCGTCTCCACCTTTCTATCTCTCTCTCACACACACACACCACGCGCACGCACACACATTACTCTCTTTTTTCCTTGCTCTTTTTCTTACACACCGTCTTGCCATCTCTCTCTCTATCGCTCTCTCCCTATCTCTCTCTTGCTCTCTCTCGCTCTCTCACTCTCTCTCTCTCTCTCTCTCTCTCACTCTCTCCATGTCTGTCCATCCCTCTTTCTCCCTCGCTTCACACTGCGTGTGCCTGCAGCAGTGGTGGAGAATGTGGAGGTATGTCGCAAGGCCACAGAACAGGTATTTGCCTGTCACAGGGGGACGGGGGACGGGGGGGTGGGACGGGGGGTGGGACGGGGGACTGGACCGCTGGTAGCGTGCAGCAGGAAAACTGCTTTCCTGCACCAAGGTGCGAGAGGTGATGGGATTCAGAGGCAGAGAGAGAAGGAGAGAGGAGAGGGAGAGAACGAGGGAGGATGAAGAGGAGAGATTGTGAGAGGGAGGGAGAGAACAAGTGAGGATGAAGAGGAGAGAGAGTGTGAGAGGGAGGGAGAGAACGAGTGAGGGAGGGACATCTGTCAAGTCAAGCTCTCTCTAACAGCATACTCTGCATTTCAAACACTCCTCTCCAGAGACTCACTTCCCCAAAAGGTCAAATACTGTGTGAACCACACTTCTCAACACCTAAACATTGTTTAGAGTTCAATCAAACCACTGCAGTTTAATGCCAAAGGATTCAGATATCCGTCATGGTTTGATATCTGTAGTAGATGACATGACTGATTTCATGTCACCCAAGAATAACGAGGAACTGTGTGAATCATGACAGGTTGTGGTCTGCATGCACAGTCTTGTCCTCCACTCCCAGGTAGCCATCCACAACGGACAATAATGATATGTCTCTCTACCTCTCTCTTTGTCCCTCTCTCCTTGTCTCTCTCTACCTCTCTCTCCCTCCCTCTGTCTCTCTCTGTCCCTCGCTCTCTGTCTGTTTCTCTCCCTGCCCCTCTCAGTCTCTGTTTTGTTTTCACGCTCTCTCTCTCTCTCTCTCTCTCTCTCTCTCTCTCTCTCGCTCTCTCTCTCTCTCTTCGTAGCCTAATGGTTAGGGAGTCAGGCTTGTAACCTGCAAGTTGCTGGTCGATTCTCGCACCAGCAGAAATTGAAGGTGGGGATGGTGAACAAACAGCACTCTCTCTGCCTGCGATACCATGACTGAGGTGCCCTTGAGCAAGGCACTGAACCCCCAATTGCTTCCCGGGCGCTGGAGCAATAGCTGCCCACTGCTCCGGGTGTATGTTCACTGTGTGTGTGCGCGGTTGCCCACTACTCACTGCTGTGTGCACTTGGATGGGTTAAATGCAGAGGGTGAATTTCGAGCATGGGTCACCATACGTCACTTCACTTCACCTTTAACCATACAGACACGCACAACACACAGAACCAGTTATTAACTAAAACAATGATGTCATTATGTGGTTTCATATTAATATCTGAGTGAATCAGAATCATCTGTCCAACTCCTCCACCCTCCCTACCTCCACCACCTCATCCTTCCTCCCGCCCCAACTCCTCCACCCCCCACTCCCCCCACCTCCTCCTCCTCCCTCCTCCACCATCCTCATCCTTCCTCCGCCCCAACTCGTCACCCCCCTCCCCCACTCTCCCTCCTCCCTCCCTCCACCACTCATCTTCTCACGCCCAATCCTCCACGGTACCTCCTACCGTCCCTTCCTCCACCCTCCCTACCTCCACCACCTCATCCTTCCTCCCCCAACTCCTCCACTCCCTCCTCCTCCTCCTCCTACTACGCTCCCCCATCCTCCCTTTCCCTCCCCCCCAACTCCTCCACCCCCACTCCCCCACCTCCTCCTCCCTCTCTCCTCTCTCTTTTTCTGTCTCTGTCTCTCTTTTTGTGTGTCTCTCTCTTTCTCCACTCCTCCTCCTCCTCCTCACAACCTCCTCTTCCCCCCCCCAACTCTCCTCTCCACCACCTCACCTCCTCCTCCTCCTCCTCCACACTCATCCTTCCCTCCCGCCCAACTCTCACCACTCCCCCACTCCTCCCCGTCCCTCCTCCACCAACTCATCCTTCCTCGCCGCCCAACTCCCTCACTCGCCTACTCCACCTCCTCTCCTCCTCCCTCCACCACCTCATCCTTCCTCCCGCCCCAATCTCCACCTCCCTACCTCCACCCTCTCCTCCCTCCCTCACCACTCAATCTTCTCCCGCGCAACTACTCCACCCCCACTCCCCCATCTCCTCCTCTCCACTCCACCACCTCATCTTGCTCCGCCCAACTCCTCACCCCCACTCCCCACTCCTCCTCCTCCCCTACTCCACCACCTCATCATTCTCCCTTCATCTCTCCCCCCACTCCCCACCTCCTCTCCCTCCTCCCTCCACACCTCTCCCCTCCTCCGCCCCAACTCCTCCAGCCTCTCCTATCCACCTCCTCCTCCTCCTCCCTCCACCACCTTAATCCTTCCTCGCCCAACTCCTCACCCCCACTCCCCCCACTTCTCCTCCCTCCTCTCTTCACAACCTCATCCTTCCTCCCGCCCCAACTCCTCCACCCTAGGGCATCTCACTCCCCCACTCTCCCTCCTCCCTCCCCCACCGACTCATCCTTCCTCCCCCCAACTCTCCACCCCTCCCCCCTCCTCCTCCTCCCTCCAACCACCTCATCCTTCCTTACCGCCCAATCCTCCACCGCTCCTAATCCTCACCTCCTCCACCCTCCCTACCTCCACCTCCTCCACCTCCTACCTCCACACCATCATCCTTCCTCCGCCACAACTCTCTCTCTCCCTCCCCAACCTCTCTCTTCGCTCCCTCCTCCCTCCCTCCCTCAATCATCTCCTACTCCCTCCCTCCCCCAACTCCTCCTCCTCCCTCCCTCCCTTCTCCACCTTTTCCTCCACCCTGTCCCAAAACCCTTAATGATCTCTCCACTCTCCTTCCAGACCCAGGACCATGTCCAACTCCTCCTCCTCCTCGTCCTCCTCCTCCTCAGGGCCATACTGTGGTCTGCTGGACACCATGTTGAACCACTCCCTGAACAACAACACAGGGGTGAACCTCGGCGTGGTCTTCATCCATGGCCTGGTATCGTTCCTGGGCATCCTTGAGAACACTCTGGTGCTCTGGGTCCTGGGCGTCCGCTTGCCCCGCCCCACTGTCTCCTCCGTGTGGGTCCTCAACCTTGCTGCCTCCGACTTCCTGGCCACGCTGACCCTTCCTCTCTTCACGCACTATCTCAGCCAATCCCACAGCTGGGAGCTGGGTGGGCCACTATGCTCCGCCCAAGCCTTCGTCTTCTACCTCAACATGTTTGTGTCGGCATTCCTGTTGGCCGCCATCTCGCTGGACCGCTGCCTCCTGGTGGCCAGACCAGTGTGGAGCCAAAACCATCGGTCGGTGGGTGCGGCGTGGAAGGTGTGTGTCGTCGGCTGGGTGTGGGCGGCGGCCAACGCGTTCCCCTACTTCCTGTTCCGGGCGGTGACGGAGAAGCAGGACGGCAGGAAGCTATGCTACCACAATTTTGCTCTGTACGCCTCGTCGATCACCTCGCCGGCGGCCGTGGAGAGGGACTGCCAAGTTCGGCAGGCGGCAACGGCGGTGTCCAAGATGGTTCTGGCGTTCGTGCTCCCCCTGGTGGTCATCGCAGTAAGTTACGGTCTCTTCTGCTTCAGCCTGAGGAAGAGGAGGATGAGGAGAAAGGAGAACGCCGGGACACGAGCAGGGACTCTGATCCTGAATGAAGGAGAAGGAGGAGGGGGTGGGCCTTTCATCGCTAAGATGTCCTCGATCTTCAAGCCCTCACTCAGGCAATCAAACTCCCCCGCCTCCCCCACCTCCCCCACCTCCCCCATTAAGCGAGGGGGGGAGGCGGGGCTGTCGCAAGGATTCACCAAGATGGTGACGGCGGTGATTGCGGCATTTGCACTCTGCTGGGCGCCCTATCACGTCTTCTGCCTGCTGGAGGTCGCAGCGCAGTACTGGTCCCCTGCCGTCGCCATGGTGGAGGAGGGGTTGCCCCTGGCGACCACGTTCGCCTTCCTCAACCCTCTTCTCAATCCCATCCTGTACGCCTTCAGCTGCCCTCACTTCTGCGTCCGCATTCGCCAGAGCCTGAGCGCCCTGGTGGAGGGGCTGGTGGAGGAGGAGGGGGGAGGAGGGGAAGGAGGGGGGAGGAAGCTCTCCCTTATTCCTCTGGGGAGGAGAAAGGGGGGAAGGAGCAACTCGTCGTGACTCCTCTAGCCCTCCGATCCTGCCTTTCCTCACCCTCCTCCCCATCTCTCCCCTCACCCTCCTCCCCATCTCTCCCCTCACCCTCCTCCCCATCTCTCCCCTCACCCTCCTCCCCATCTCTCATCTCACCCTCCTCCCCCTATCTCCTCACCCTTTCTGACCCTCTCTCTCACCCTCTCCCATCTCTCATCTCTCCCCCCCCCCCCTCTCTTTCTTTCTCTCTTCTCTTTTCTATCTCTCTCTCCTCTCACCCTCCTCCCCCTGCTCCTCCCTCCACATCCGATCAGCAGGAGGAGAGGAGAGAGAGGGAAGGACCGGCACACATTGAGAACCAGCCACTCCATTACCCCTCGCGTAGAAAAACGATGTTCTCAAAGTTTTTGTAGCATTTCTCATTTCGAGTGTCCGTTTTTTCTGTCGATACTTTTCATCTCATGTAAATAAATTGCGCCTTTCTTAGATTTGTTTTTTCTCTTCATTAATATCCTGAATTTCTGCTGGAGAAAGTTTTTTTTTCTTCTTCTGTTGACGCATATCATTCTTACTGCCACCACTAGAGGGAGCTGCTGACGACAGCAGGTCTGTGAGGGAATATTACACCCCTGACCTCGTAAGATGGCTGACATAAATGAAATAAATGACCTCACTCCACTGGATTTTCTCATCGTATGCAAGCGCGTACTCAGGCTACGTACCCAACGTACGCACACGCGTGCGCGCGCGCACACACTCACAAACAAACACACACACACACACACATGCATACACGTACACAACTAAATGCGCAGACGCGCTCATATGCACGCACACTTGTTCGAACACGCAGATACACACACCACACACAGGAGGTAATTTAGGCCATAGCCTTGTAGGATTACCAGCGAGGTTGTTGTAATTTGGAGAATATTAAACAGGTGGGATCCACAATGTAGAGACCGGAGGATTACATTTCGACAGGTCAGACCAGCTCTGATCCTCTTTACCTCCATCTTTATGAGGGGAGGAGAAGGGAGGAGAGGGGCAAGGCGGGGATGGGCGGTGAGGGGCGGGGGAGGAGAATAGAAGAGAGAAGAGGTGAGAGGAGGAGAGGAGAAGGGCGAGGCGAGGAGGGGCGGGGATGGGTGGGGGAGGAGAATAGAAGAGAAGAGAGGTGAGGGGAGGGGAGGGGAGGAGAGGGGAAGGGAGGGGAGGGAAGCGAAGGAGAGGAGAGGAGAGGGGAGCGAGGAGAGGAGATGAGTGGGGAGGAGAGAACAGGGAAGGAGAGGTCGAGGGGAGGTCGAGGAGAGGGGAGGTCATGGGTAGGGGAGGGGAGGCAACCAAAAATTACGATCACATTTTTCCTCCTCTAAGGGAAAATGTAGGGAGCCAGGGGTGTTAGAGACAGATGGACAACAGGTGGGAGTGTGAAGGGGAGATGAGTGGGAGAGAGAGTGACAGGATTGGAGGATACTAGAAAGATGGAAATGCTTTTACGCAATAAGTGGTGGTATGGTCATAAAGGCCAGATGCTGCCAGGGGTATTAAGGTTGCATCAGTACATACACACACACACACACACACACACACACACACACGTACAGTATTGCTTACATCCAGATACATACTCTTCTCAACACGCACAACACATACGTACAGTATTGCTTAAATCCAGACACACACACACACACGTACAGTATTGCTTAAATCCAGACACACACACACACACGTACAGTCAAGGAGCTGCATGTAAAGTCCATCTGGCCAGAGCGGTCTTTACATCCATCATTGTTACAGGAAGTAACATCCCATCCTATTCCCACAGCACAACACGACCTCTCAGGGTAAACAAGCCTGTGTTGATCCAGCCTGCGTTGTTACAGAACCTACAGACAGGAACACTGAAACTACCTTCCATCAAGTGGCTGGGGCACACACACACACATCCACACACACACACACACATCCACATGCACACACACACATCCACACACACACACACACATCCACATGCACACACACATCCACACACACATATCCACACACACATCCACATACACACACACACATCCACACACACACACACACATCCACACACACATATCCATACAGCCACATTAACAAAGAGACATGTACATACAGACAGACACACACACATCAGCCACACGAAAAAACATGTACACACACGCGCACACACAAGCACCTACACTCTAGCACCTACCCTCAGGAATGTTCAGTGATCTTTGAACCTTGACCTCCAGGTAGGTGTGGACCCTCTCTGTGACTTGACCTCTCCCTGTCCTCGACCTCAGTCAGCTCTGCTGGTCGGATCTGAAGCAGCGTTGCCGCGACAACTGAGGACGAAGTCTTCCCGTAGGCTGAACTCTCAGGACTTGCTCAGGGCGTTGTCGTGGAGACGGAGGAAGTCTGACTTTGACGTTTGTAGAAACTAAGAGGAACTTACTTCAATCCAGTTGTCCAGGACTGAAGGGACATGTCGAAAGGAAACGGTTCTCTTTTTGATGCAATATTGTTTAACAAACTGTTTCTGAACTCTCAACTATAGCTTGTGAGTCAAAGCTGTATTGCAGTGTTGGACTGGGGTGCTGCTTGTTCTGGGGAATGGAACATTAATCACCTGTCATAACAACTCAGACATTCCACAAGAAAACATCCCCTAAATCTTAGAATATAAACATTTTAAAAAAGGGAGGGAGAGAGAAAGACAGTGAACGAGGTTGGTTACAGTTTTTTTTCAACACAGGAAAAACAGTTTCCCTGCTCCAGCACACTTGAGTCTAATAAAGGGTCATTATGAAGCTTCCACAGAGCTTGGTAATGGCTCATTCATTAGAATCAGGTGTTCTGGAGCAGGGAAACATCGAAAACCTTGAGGACAGCGGCCCTCGAGGACCAGGATTGGAGACCCCTGGTCTAAGCAGTTGTCACATTTTCAAAACTCTAAACACAAGCATCGGTCTGTTGTGGCAAAACATACCATTGACACATTTGATGTTGTTTTCACACAATATGGAGTCATTGAACACATTTCTACAATGCTTACATTTTCTTAACAGACAAGCTATACCTCCCAACAAAACTATGGATTGTTTTTGTAGTATTTACGAATGTTAACAAACAAAATCCCACAATAGCAAAAACAATATTCCAATCTTAGATACAGTATAAAAACCTCTGCTTCTGCAATTATATCAAAAAACAATATATCTTAGCTGATAATAAACAAATGCTTGATTAATTGACTCACAGCTGATTTAGTGAAGTGACGTATTGTCAAGTTGTGTAAATTTGTGTTGTGTAAATTGGGCCAACCACAGCTGGTTCCAGCCTGGCTTAGACTCAATGGCAGGGGTTATTGTTTTCTATTATATTGACACAATAATAGGAGGACTTTGAGGAGGGATGTTTTTGGAAACAGAAAAAGACAAACACTGTAATGTCTGGACGAGTAAGAGTAAGAGCTGTGTGTGTGTGTGTGTGTGTTTGTGCGTGCTTGTGTGTTTGTGTGTGGCGTGTGTGTGATGTGTGTGTGGTGCGATGTGTGAATATGTGATGTGTGTGTGCGTGTGATGTGTGTGTGTGTGATTTGTGTGTGTGTGTGTGGTGTGTGTGTATGTGGTGTGTGTGTGTGATGCGTGCGTGTGTGTGTGTGACATGTGTGTGATGTGTGTGTGTGTGGTGTGTGTGTTTGATGCGTGAGTATGTGTGTGTGTGTGTGATGTGTGTGTGTGTGTGGTGTGTGTGTGTGATGCGTGAGTATGTGTGTGTGTGTGTGATGTGTGTGTGTGTGTGGTGTGTGCGTGTGTTTGATGCGTGAGTATGTGTATGTGTGTGTGATGTGTGAGTGTGTGTGGTGTGTGGTGTGTGATGTGTGAGTGTGTGTGTGGTGTGTGGTGTGTGTATGATGTGTGAGATGTGTGTGTGATGTGTGAGTGTGTGTGTGGTGTGTGATGCGTGAGTGTGTGTGTGTGTGTGAGTGTGTGTGATGTGTGTGTGAGAGGGTAAGGGTCTATGGAGGGACTCTGTAATGTGCTCCACCCTCACACTGCCAAAACAAACCAAACATGAAATAACACAGAGCAACCCAACTGGCATTCCTAAGCCTCTGACTGAGTGTTGTGCGTTGTGTGTATGCACATATGTGATATGTGTATTGGTGTGTGTATTTCGTGTGGTGCGTGTGCATTTGTGTCTGTATTTCGTGTTTTGCGTGTGTATTTGTGTGTGTGTATTTGTGAGTATATTTCGTGTTGTGTGCGTGTGTATTTGTGTGCGTGTGTATTTGTGTGCGTGTGTATTTGTGTGTGTGTGTGTAATGTATGTGTTGTACGTGTGTATTTGTGTGTATTTCGTGTTGTGTGTGTGTAGTTGTGTGTGTATTTCGTGTTGTGTGTGTGTACTTGTGTGTGTGTGTGTTATGTATGTGTTGTGCGTGTGTATTTGTGTGTGTGTGTGTGTGTTATGTATGTGTTGTGTGTGTGTATTTGTGTGTGTGTTATGTATGTGTTCTGCGTGTGTATTTGTGTGTGTGTTATGTATGTGTTGTGTGTGTGTATTTGTGCGTGCGTGTGTGTTATGTATGTGTTGTGCGTGTTTATTTGTGTGTGTGTGTGTTATTTATGTGTTGTGCGTGTGTATTTGTGTGTGTGTGTGTTATGTATGTGTTGTTGGCCATGGAATACAGACATATTGTGGGGGCTGTAGAAACAATGGACAGGAGAATGAATGTGTAAGAGGATTTTGAGAGCGGTACAGAGAAACAGAGAGAGAGACTCAGAGAGAGAGAGAGACAGAGAGAGAGAGAGAGAGAGAGAGAGAGAGAGAGAGACAGACAGACAGACAGACAGAGAGACAGAGAGAGCGACAGAGACAGAGAGACAGAGAGAGACAGAGGGAGAGATGGGATAGAAAGAGAGAGGGGAGGTGGAGGAGGGAGGGAGGGGGAGAGTCTGGTCAGGGGGAGAGCGAGGGAGAGCGAGGCAGGGAGGGTGGGAGGGAGGGAGAGCGACAGAAAAGGATAAAGCAGAGAGAGGTTGCGATCCGTGAGATCCGATGCCTGAGATCATCAGCAGTGTCAGATGGGCTGGACAGAAGGATAGAGAGGCAGAGAGAGAGACGGAAACACACAGAGAGAGACAGAGAGAGAGAGACAGAAGGATAGAGAGGCAGAGAGAGAGACAGAAGGATAGAGAGGCAGAGAGAGACAGAGAGACAGAAGGATAGAGAGGCAGAGAGAGAGACAGAAGGATAGAGAGGCAGAGAGAGAGACAGAAACACAGAGAGAGAGACAGAGAGAGAGACAGAAGGATAGAGAGGCAGAGAGAGAGACAGAAGGATAGAGAGGCAGAGAGAGAGACAGAAACGCAGAGAAAGAGACAGAGAGAGAGACAGAAGGATAGAGAGGCAGAGAGAGAGACAGAAACACAGAGAGAGAGAGACAGAGAGAGAGACATAAACACAGAGAGAGAGAGACAGAGAGAGAGACAGAAGGATAGAGAGGTAGAGAGAGACAGAGAGAGAGACAGAAGGATAGAGAGGCAGAGAGAGAGACAGAAACACAGAGAGAGAGAGACAGAGAGAGAGAGACAGAAGGATAGAGAGGCAGAGAGAGAGACGGAAACACAGAGAAAGAGACAGAGAGAGAGACAGAAGGATAGAGAGGCAGAGAGAGACAGAAACACACAGAGAGAGAGACAGAGAGAGAGACAGAAGGATAGAGAGGTAGTGAGAGACAGAGAGAGAGGCAGAGGGATAGAGAGAGAGAGACAGAGGGATAGAGGCAGAGAGAGAGACAGAGAGAGACAGAGGGATAAAGAGGCAGAGAGAGACAGAGAGAGACAGAGGGGTAGAGGGGCAGAGAGAGAGACAGAGGGATAAAGAGGCAGAGAGAGACAGAGAGAGACAGAGGGGTAGAGAGGCAGAGAGAGAGACAGAGAGAGACAGGGAGACATCAAGATAGAGAGTCTGAATAAGACAGAGACATACAACCTAGAAGCAAGCCTGTGGCAGGAGAAGCTGGACGTGACAGGAAGCAGAGAGACATCTATGTTCACATCAAGAGTGTTTCTTTCTCAAAACTTGGAGAGATGAGTGAAGCCGGAGGCATGTCAACCATAGAGGTCCCAGAAAGCAAGCTGGTGAAGAAGGTGAGCGTGTTAGTGTGTGTGTGTATGTGTGTATGATAGAGAGAGTGTGTGTGAGTGTGTGTGTGTGTGTATGATAGAGAGAGTGTGTGTGAGTGTGTGTCTGTGTGTGTATGATAGAGAGAGTGTGTGTGAGTGTGTGCTTGTGTGTGTGAGAGAGAGAGTATGTGTGTGTGTGTGTGTGTGAAAGAGAGAAACTGTGTATGTTTGTGTGTGAGAGAGTGAGTATGTTTGTTTGTGAGAGAGTGAGTATGTTTGTGTGTGAGAGAGTGAGTATGTTTGTTTGTGAGAGTGAGTATGTTTGTGTGTGAGAGAGTATGTTTGTTTGTGAGAGTGAGTATGTTTGTGTGTGAGAGAGTGAGTATGTTTGTGTGTGAGAGAGTGAGTATGTTTGTGTGTGAGAGAGTGAGTATGTTTGTGTGTGAGAGAGTGAGCATGTTTGTGTATGTGAGTCTATGTCTGTATCAGTCTATGTCTATGTCTGTATCAGTCTGTATGTCTGTATCAGTCACCATTGAACACTCCTGAACAAGGTGGCGTTTATTTCCAACAACCGATCCTGATCTAATCAGAACTTCTTTAACATTCACCCTGACCTCAGTGCTGAGTCATCTGGATGAGTTTGACTCGGTGAACTTTGAGCACTGTTGCAGAAAGACATTTGTCATCGAAGACTGGAAGATTTGATAACATGAAGTCATATGATGATTAGTGACACGTCTCCAGTATTGAGATAGAAACATGTTGAAACAACGTGAATCCTGTGAGGTTGGGCCGGGTTCACGTGTGTGTGTGTGTGTGCGTGTGTGCGCGCGCGTGCGTGTGTGTGATACCTGCCTACAGGCTTGTGTGGGTAACTGTAGTTTTATGATATTACTCAATTAATATGTCATATTTTTTTCTATAATATACTGCAATATGTTGTATGTATATTTCCTGGGTATGATTTTAGAAAGCACATCATGCTGCCTCTGTCTTACCCCTTCAACCGCCTGCCCCTCCCTTAAAATCAAAGAACAACCAGAGGGGGTGAGGGGTTCATCTGTGACATTCATTAAACTCACTTCCTCCCTCTTCCTCCCTCCTTCCTCTTCCTCCCACCCTTCCCTCGTTCTTCCTTCCCTTCTTCTTCCCTCCCCCTCTCTCTCCATTCTCGTCTCTCTCTCCCTCCTTCCTTCCCTCCGTCCCTCCCTCCGTCCCTCTGGCTCCCTCCCTCCCTCTCCCCCCTCCCTCCCGTCTCTCGCCACCCTCCCTCCTCTTGCCACCCTCCCTCGCTCCTCCGCCCTCTCTCCCTCCCTTCCCTCTCCCTCCCCTTCCCTCCCTCTCTCCCTCCCTCCGTCCCTCTCCCCGTCTCCTTACCCCTCCCCTTCCTCCCTCCCTCCCTCTCCCTGCCCGTCCTCCCACTCTCCCTCCCCCCGTCTCCTCCTCCCCCCATCCTCCCCCACCCCCCATCCTCCCCACCTCCTGCCCCCTTCTCCTCCCACCTCTCTCCCCCTCCTCCCTCCCCCTCCCTCCCTCCCTCCCTCCCTCTCCCTCCCTCCCTCCCTCCCTCCCAGGGCTCCATCAAGAAGAAGATTGACTCACTGAGACGCTGGAGTTCGGCCAGCCTGAAGCGACCCCCCCGTAACAAGGCCAAGACCCTGAGCTTGTCGTCCCCTTCCGAGGAGCCTCCTCAGGAGGGTCACTGGCTGCCCAGCCCTGCCAGGAGAAGGCTGCGCCCCATCGTGGACTCTGTGTTTGGACAGGTAGGGGCCCCGAGGACAGTGTGCGTTTACACCTGTGAGGAAGAGGAGGGTGGGGGCGGCTCTTCAGTCGTAACGGCTAGGGCCCGAGGACAGTGTGTGTTCACACCTGTGAGGGGAGGATGGGGGGTGGGCGCTCAATAAGGTAGGATGTGTGTGTTGAGCCTCAATGTGTGGTGCGTGGGTGTGGTTGTGGGGGGGCGCGTGCTGTGTGGGCGGGTTAAAATTGTATCCTTTGCAGCCTGCCCTCTTTGTCCCCTCTTCCCCGTTGTGTGATGTTTAATAAGCTGTTGAGGGAGGGGGCAACCCTCAGGTTAAGTGGGGATGTGCAGATGTCATTGTCTCGCACTTGTTGTGTGCGAGGGGCGTGTAGCGGATGGTGGATCTGTGTATGTGTTGTGTGTGTTTGTGTGTGTGCGTGCGTGTGTGTGCGTTGTGGGAGGGGGGGCTACAACTTGTGTGTGTGTTGTACAGCTGCTAGAAGTGATTGTCATCTCTGTTTGTGTTTTAGATATGTGTTTTGATTACCGTCTGGTGTGCGGAGGGGGGATGTTTTAATCTGATTATATCTGAGTGTGTTGTGTACGGGATTGGATAGCGAATCATCCCAGTGTCATTCACATTAAATTCGCCACTTCTCTTAACACTCTCCTCTCCTCTCGCAAAACTCCACCCTGTCCGTAAGTTTTCAAAAAGCCCCACTTCAACCTTGAAAAGTAAAGCAAGTTTCATTACATATTTGACCCCTGTGCCTTTTAGGCACACTGAGATGCTGCAGGCCAGTGCGGCTAATGACTGGCAGAAAGATTTAGTTTTTCAAATATCAGATTCACATACAATCTTAAATGTCTGGCTGTGTGTGTGCGTGTGTTGTGCGCGTAGTGTGCCATGCGTGTTTTGTGTGCGTGTGTGTGTCGTGGAGGGAGAGAGAGGGGGGAGGGAGGGAGAGATAGGGAGAGATATAGGGAGGGAGAGAGAGAGAGGGGGAGAGAGAGAGGGGGGGAAGGAGGGACAAAGAGAGATAGGGAGAGAGAGAGGGAAAGAGAGAGAGTTAGAGGGGTAAAACAGAGAGGAATAGGGAGTGAGGGAGTGAAGGCGAGAGGGAGGGAAAGAGAGAAAGAGGGAGGGAGAGATGATAAAGAAGACAGATTGATTGGTCTGTGGAGGATTATGAGTGTGAGATTAACGACTCGGAGGAGAGGATTAAGCACATACAAAGGATGGAAAATAGTTAAACACATACACACATTGCCCTGCCATCTCCCCTCTCTTTATCCCCCCTTCATGTCTCTGTCCCTTCTTACGTTCCCTCAGTGTTGTACACATAATCCATTTCCACACACACACACACATGTCCCTCACACATGTATGGAGAGATCAAAATAGAATAATAGAGAATATAAATAGATAAAGACGGAGACAAAGAGAGAAAGAGAGAGAGACGTTGCGTGATAGAGAAAGAGATTGCGCGCGAGAGAGAGAGGGAGGGAGAGAAGGAGAGAAAGAGAAGGAGAGAAGGAAAGAGAGAGAAGAAGAGAGAGAGGAGAGAGAGAGGAGAGAGGAGAGAGAGAGGAGAGAGGAGAGAGAGAAGGAGAGAGAGAGAAGGAGAGAGAGAGAAGGAGAGAGAGAGAGAAGGAGAGAGAGAGAGAGAGAAGGAGAGCACGTTAAAATGGGACAGAGATATCCGAAAGACATCCAGATGGGCCCACAGTATGTAGGAACTGTTTGGGTTCAGAGATTGCCCCACATTCTACACAGATCCAGAACATGTCATTCATGGGATTGGTCAAATCCAGAGGGAATACCACACTGACGTTTCTCTCAAAACGCTGCCGTGGGTTTAGGGTGTTGAAGGGTGATGTAGCACAGTGCTGGATTCTAGGAAGCTACTATCTGTGCTGTGAGCGAAAACGATTAGCACGATGCGATAACACACACACACACACACTTCATCTTTTTCTCACACGCCAACACACAGGTTACATCTCACATTTGAAAACTCCCTCCAAATGTAAGTTAAGACTCTGGTGCTAAGCTCTCAACAACCTGGCTCATTTTCTCTATATCCACCCCCCCTCCCCCTCTGTCTCTTCTACCTCTCGATCTCTAAGACATCTGTAGTGTTTGCTGTTGTCATAGTGACAAAGTAATCTGACGGGTGTTTTCATGAAGACTTTCTAACAGGGTGGTATAACCCTGCTGTGTTACGTAAACCACTCTGTCTCTCCACCGTCCTCTGCTTTCATGAAGTGCATGCGTGCTTGTCTGTGTGAGATGGCTCGGGCCTTTCCTGTGCCCAGAATGCTGGTTGGATTTATGTTGGTTTGATCAAATGTATGATTTTAGATCACCACCTAGTGGTCCAAAGGTTGCACTGCTAGGAGTGCAGGTTTTGCTTAGCTTCCCTCCTGTGGTGAAGGTCAGATACTGCAGGCTGTAGATAAAGAGAGCGACAGAAAGACACAGAGAGACAGAAAGAGAGACAGAGAGACAGAAAGAGAGACAGAGAGGGACAGACAGACAGAGAGGGAGAGAAAGAGACAGAGAGACAGATAGAGAGGGAGATAGAGAGAGAGACAGAGAGAGAAGGGGAGAGAGAAACAGAGACAAAGAGAGAGACAGAAAGAGAAACAGACGACAGAGAGGGAGAGAGTGAGAGACAGAGAGGGACAGATAGACAGAGACAGAAAGAGAGGGAGAGAAAGAGACGGAGAGAGAGACACAGAGACAGTGAGACAGAGAAGGACAGAGAAAGAGAGACAGAGAGAGACCAAGACAGAGAGACAAAGAGAGGCAGAGAGAGACAGAGAGAGACAGAGAAACCGAGACAGAGAGACAGAGACAGAGAGAAAGAGAGGGAGAGACAGAGAGAGAAAGAGAGAGACAGAGAAAGAGACAGAAAGAGAGACAGAGAGAGAGACAGAGAGAGAGACAGAGAGGAAGAGACAGAGAGAGAGACAGAAAGGGAGAGACAGAGAAAGAGAGACAGAGAGACAGAGAAAGAGAGACAGAGAGGGAGAGAGACAGAGAAAGAGAGACAGAGAGGGAGAGAGACAGAGAAAGGTAGACAGAGAGGGAGAGAGACAGAGAAAGAGAGACAGAGAGAGGGAGAAACAGAGAAAGAGAGACAGAGAGAGGGAGAAACAGAGAAAGAGAGAGAGAGGGAGAGAGATATGAGTGCATATCTCCAATCTGACAATGAAGGATTATCTGGTGCTGTTCTGCACCAAATTACGACATGCTTCCTGAACACACACACGTAAGGTAAAGCCGAGGAAAAACTCACTCAACTTTTTTATTTGATTTCATTATAACAATGTACAATATGAACCTGTTCCATAAGCAAAAAGCTCATTTGATAACCGATACCACATAAGTAATGGTTTTCAATAACGTAGCATTTCAACGATTCTTATCGCAGTCACTTGTCTGTCTATTCTCATTCTCCTGTTTGTAATGAGAAAATCTGTCTGTTGAAGCCAGCTAACACCAACCAAACACCAACATTCAACAGCTGCTAGGTTGGGCTGGCTTATTGTAATGTGCCTGTTTGAGTTGATAGGATTAGTATTAAAATGACAGTTATCTTTCCAAACATTCTAAACCCAATAGCCAACAGCTAAGTGTTTGGTGTTTCTTGAAGTGAAGTATTGTCAAATATGGTTACCCATACTCGAAATTTTACCTCTGCATTTAACCCATCCAAGTGCACACACAGTAGTGAGTAGTGGACAACCGCACGCACACACAGTGAACATACACCCGGAGCAGTGGGCAGCTATTGCTCCAGCGCCCGGGGAGCAATTGGGGGTTCGGTGCCTTGCTCAAGGGCACCTCAGTCATGGTATCGAAGGCAGAGAGAGTGCTGTTTATTCACAATCCCCACCTCAAATTCCTGCCGATGCGAGAATCGAACCAGCAACTTGAGGGTTACAAGCCCGACTCCCTAACCATTAGGCCACGACTTCCCCATCATTGAACATCGTTACGTCTGTTTGTGGTGTCTTTGATACTGTTCCTGGTCTACGTAACTGTCGCACAAGTGTTTCAGGAAAGACAAGTCACTACATGTAAGTACCTCATTCGCTGACAATGTTTAGGTCACGAACAGGCCCTTTATTCATCTTTTCATTTTAATTATACAAACGTTGTCTCCGTGGATACCCACAGACGACCTGAGATACAACAAGGAACATGAAAAACACGAACCACAAAATAACCGCTACCAGGAAAGAGAGAGATGTTGACTACTGCTTTGGACTACGTAATCAGCTCCTCTTTCACATGTACCCTTTAGACCTCCCACACCACAGCTACCGTAAAGTACCGTAGAGTAGCTGTGGTGATTTCTACTTCTGAGAAGTTTCTCCTGCCAGCATGCGGATTAACTTGTATTATTGGAAGACTAATGCCTTTATCTGCTGCGCTGCGAAAATCTGCTTTCCTTGGGGGACGTAAACCCCTGGGTGGACTGAGGGCTGTGTCCACTTCTGGACTAAGGGCTGTGTCCACTTCTGGACTGAGGGCTGTGTCCACTTCTGGACTGAGGGCTGTGTGTCCACTTCTGGACTAAGGGCTGTGTCTACTTCTGGACTGAGGGCTGTGTCCACTTCTGGACTAAGGGCAGTGTGTCCACTTCTGGACTAAGGCCTGTGTGTCCACTTCTGGACTAAGGGCTGCGTCCACTTCTGGACTGAGGGCTGTGTGTCTACTTCTGGACTAAGGGCTGTGTCCACTTCTGGACTGAGGGCTTTGTGTCCATTTCTGGACTATGGGCTGTGTCCACTTCTGGACTGAGGGCTTTGTGTCCATTTCTGGACTATGGGCTGTGTCCATTTCTGGACTATGGGCTGTGTCCACTTCTGGACTAAGGGCTGTGTCCACTTCTGGACTGAGGGCTGTGTGTCCACTTCTGGACATAGGGCTGTGTGTCCACTTCTGGACTAAGGGCTGTGTCCACTTTTGACTAAGGGCTGTGTCCACTTCTGGACTAAGGGCTGTGTGTCCACTTCTGGACTGAGGGCTGTGTGTCCACTTCTGGACTAAGGGCTGTGTGTCCACTTCTGGACTAAGGGCTGTGTGTCCACTTCTGGACTGAGGGCTGTGTGTCCACTTCTGGACTATGGGCTGTGTCCACTTCTGGACTGAGGGCTGTGTCCACTTCTGGACTAAGGGCTGTGTCCACTTCTGGACTGAGGGCTGTGTCCACTTCTGGACAGAGGGCTTTGTGTACATTTCTGGACTAAGGGTATGGTTTTTTGGGGATGTGAGCTCACAGACGATGGGAAAGGTTTGCAAATGTGAATCAATGGTCTGAATATGAACCCATGTTCCAGTTGGTTTTGGCAACATGAAACCACAGGGTTTGGATAAGAAAACCTACAAGGTTTGAATGAGTTAATAACAATTGAAAGAAAAGATGGCAGTGCATGATCTGTGTCTCATATCTGTCTCCATCTCCTGCTCTTTTTCTCCTCCTTCTCTCCTTCCTATCACCTCTGCTTTCGCACACCCATCACCACTCCATCTCTGTCCCTTTATCCCCTGTTGAGAGACTAATCTTCACCTCCTTCCCCCTCTTCCTGGGATCCTGTCTACCCCTCTCTTCGGTTTTCCTCCCCTCTGGCGTTCTTCCCTATCCCCTGCTTCCTGCCTTTTCCAGCCTGCCACATCATCCCTTCATTCCTTTAATCTCAAATGTCGGGGATTAAAAAAAAAAAAAAAACTGCTCTCCCCCATAATTCTCTCCATCCGACTCTCTCTCTCTCTTCGTCCATCCATCCTCTATAACTCCCCTTTCTCAATACTGCTATACTTGTTTGCAGAATACAGCAGAGAGAGAGAGAGAAAGAGAGAAGAGAGGAGAGAGCAGAGAGGGGGGGGGGGGGTAAATGGGAGGGACGAGATTACATTGAAGGGGCAATCAAGGAAATATAGATGGAGTGTAAAGTGAGAAAGAGGAAGTGATTGTGGCAGCAGGTTGTGTTTGAAGAGCGCGTGATGCTCTCTCCTATCACCTCTGATGTCCTTGTCTAGTGTGACTAACAGAGGACCTCTGTATTACCTGTGGAGGCTCTGGACTCAAGCCGAAATCCCAGCACATTCGACCAATAGGAGCAAGAATCTGTATCTCAGCATGGGCGTTGTAGATTACCCGATTGGCCGGGTCTTCGTAACCGCCGCCGTCTCTCTCTGAGGTGAAGTTTGTGTCTGAAGCAGTGCCTTCTGGGATACCCTGGAGTGTGATGTTGGAGCTGGACTTTGGAGGTTTACGTAATAGCTGTGTGAAGTGAAGGGGATCTGGAGAGAGTGGAAGAGAGGGGGAAACAGTTAGAGGGGGCCGGAAAGGGGAGGGACAGGGGAGAGAGACAGAGCGGGAGAGAGAGGAGGGAAGAAGAGAGGGACAGGGGAGAGACAGAGAGGGAGGAGGAGAAGAGACAGAGGGACAGGGGAGAGACAGAGAGGGAGGAGGAGAAGAGACAGAGGGACTGGGTGATGGGAAATATCAACAAGGCGTGTAAGAAAAGCGAAAGGAAGAAGGTAAGGGACTTTTTACTTCTGTCATCTGTAGAGAGGTGATTTCAGAAGCCCCGTTTAATAAAGACGATATCAGAGATTTCGGGTGTGTTTTAGTCACAACTTGTAGAGCTAATGATTATGTATAATAGTAACAGTCCTACTTTTGTGCCCATTAGGTTCAATTCGTTCATTAAAAGGGCTGCCTGACTGTTTTTGTGAAGGGGGAGAAACCAGAACGTTTTGGTGGTGGGGGGGGGGGACAGAAATCACTTTACAGTGATCAGTTTCAATTCAGTATTTCCCTTGTAATTTATCTTGATTCTCACAAGAGGCATTTTGCTGATGTCTTCCCTGTTGTGTGAAAAACCACCGGAAGTTTCCGTTGAGTCCAATAGTGTCGTTGCACATCCTTGGCGATTCTGATGAGTCGCCGTGCGCACACTCGTCTAACTGATTGGTTGCCCTTCCAAAGGGGGTGTTGCCCTCGGAGGGGAGCGGGGCGCCGCTGGCGGCGATGCTGGGGGGGGTTGGGGGTGCCTATGACCCCTACGTGGAAGACGAGGACGGAGGGGGCGAGCGAGAGTTTGGGGATCCTCTGAGCGCTCTGGTCCAGAACTGCAACATGCTGCACAACATTGTGGGCCCAGCCTGCATCTTCCTACGACAGAGCTTCGCACAGAGCCAACTTGTATGTACACACACACACACACACAAACACACACACACAAACGCACACACACACACACACACAGACACAAACGCACATACACACACACACACACACAGACACAAACGCACATACACAAACACACACACACACACAAACACACACACAAACACACAGTGAAGAAATAGACACACGAGAAGAAACACTGTGTGTGTGTGTGTTGTGGTTGAGGACTTTGGTTATTTACCCTGTGGTTATGAATCCTCTAGAATCGTCATCATCATCATCACCCTCATCGTCAGCCCCGAAGAAACATCTCATCTCCGTCATGCTCACGGTGACGTCATCTTCATCCTCCCATTTTGAGCCACCTGATTGGAGGAACCCTCAACATTATCTCCATCCATGAGCATGCCACCATTGTGAGTGTTGTCTTTGCTACTGTATGAGTCCACTGTATTGTTGAGTGTTGATTGCGAAGGTAATAGTTTACCAGCTGAATCTAAAAGCCACTGATACAGTATAATACATTGTGCGCATCTGCGTACATTCGTCTACAATAAACTGCGAGGAAACAGCGATTGTAATTTGTCCAGATTGCAATTTAGATTATATTTTTCACAAATCTACTAAGTACCGATGGATGACTCTGGCATAGTGGAAAAGGAGACCAGAGATCAATTGAGCTGATTACTTCTGAGGACAGCAGAGTTGACTAATTGCCAAGAGCTATTTGCATGGAGTTTATCATACTGGCCCAGATTACTTAGCAGGCGATTAGAAGTGAGGCTAGATTTCATTTGGAGTGTTAGCCCAAGGCAAATGTTTCATTTAAGATATTTAGGTTAGGATTTTAAAATGTTTTCAGTTTCTAGATTTGGTTTGATATAATTTTGGAACTTTGTAAAAATTGGAAAAGATTCAGCAGGTATGGAAGCAAATCAGTGACAGAATGTTTTGAATTCTAAAAGGTATTCAATATGATGGACATTGACATTTAAAATCAACCTCAATAGTTAGTTTTTAATTTACCTCTTTAAAATTTAAATATGAATATATTCCATAAAATTGATATCCAAAAATTCAAGAATTGAATATTCTGTCCCTTCAAATTCGAATAGTGAAATTCAGACCCCAAAAAGTCAAGGCAAAATGTTCCCAGATGTTGCAGTCACATTGAAATGAATACATTTTTCAATTTTGAAAAGGGGAATTCAAAACCAACGAATTCGTTGATGTTTAACTTTAAATGTATGTGTGTAAGGATTTAATTAGCTATATGTAGCTTAAGAGCTACCTCACCAATTACGGAGACAAGGTTTGTCTAACTTACACAGTCAAAGAAGCTAGGCTAGCTCAAGCGAGACGTCTCTCAAGATACAGATTCTAGGTTTAGAGCAGTGACGTTAGCTAGGCTAGCTAGCTAATAATTTAAGCGTAAGGTAAGTACGAGCAATAGCTAAGAGTTGACACCCTTTACTGGTTGTTAAATGTCACGGTTCTAACATCACCAGAAGTTGTGAAGGCGGATTTCAATTCTATTTGACCTTTCCTTGCGCCTGCGCAAAATCATAACATTTCCTCTTGTTGGTCAAATTAAACGTGATTCCTACAGTACTAGGCCACGGATTAGCTGTAGCTGTTACACACTGAGAGCATGGAGAGATTTACGATTGAGCAATACAATTTCCTATACTATACTTTAAAGCCTGTACTTACATGCAAATTAAACGAACCAACGTAAAGAAATGCAGCCTATGTTCATGGAATGCAGGTAAATCCATTGTAAACTAACACGTGATTCAGTCAGTTGAGGGCAGGAGCGTTCAAACTTGACTGATGCTCTACTGCTTATAAATCCATAAATCCTCTATTTTTTATTCATCTTTCAGCCACGAGGAAAAATCACAAAGAGATGGAGATGCACTAAATCTTTATTTTTTGATTGTGGCCTATTATAACTTTTATTTAAATCAAATCAGACGATCAGATTCTGAAGGGATGAGAGGTATTGTCATGGTTACAGGTAGGAAAGAGTGGGTTGGCTCGTAAAATGTTCATAGTTTGTTTTAAGATTCTTACCAGAGTTGACCATTTATAATATTTTATATTTTAGTTCATACAATATGTGTGTGTGTGTGTGTGTAGACTGTGCGTGTGCCTTCCAGCCTATGGCAGACAATTTAATACAGAAAGAGGGGTCGAAATTTGGAGAGAGAGTAAAAAAAAACGATAATCTTTTAGTGATTTGTAAAACAATTCACCACGCTAATCTCCGTGGTTATGACTCCTTCGTCTACAAGGTCTGTAATCCAGTCTAATATAACTCTCTGATGAGATGAGATGGTCTATAACACCTACAAGAACCAGAGGATTAGCCCTGTGACTTGCTGGCCCCAGTCCAGGATGTACCCCGCCTATGGCCCGAAAGCTACTGGGTTAGGCTCCAGTCACCTGTGACCCCTAAATAGGAACAAGTGGCACTGCAATCCCTCCCGGGGATTAGCAGTAGACAATGGATGGATGGATGAACCAGAGGCACAGAAGGCCTGTTGTGACTTCACAACTGCTTCTCACCTCTGAACACACAGGCGAAGCAACAGAATTAGTCAAGTGGTCAATGTTAGTCATGATTTCTAGCAGGTTACGCATGTGTGTGTGTGTGTGTGTCTGCACGTGTGTGTGCGCGCATGTGTGTGTGTGTGTACTGCGGTTCACAAACATCAGCTGGAGTTCTCAGAATACGTGCGCTATGTGAGGACAGTAATCTGCTGTTTAACAGGATAGAATATGAGGATTGGATCACATGACACTTACAGACAGGCGTGTGTGTAGTTGCAGATAAAGCGACAAATAGTGTACGCTGTCTTGCGTAAGAGTGTGTGTGTGTGTGTGTGTGTGTGTGGGAGAGAGAGAGAGGGAGAGGGAGAGGGATGAACTAGAGGGGGGGGGGACAGCAAATGAGTGAAGGGGCCCATGTTTATCACTCTGCATTGTAAAATCTTCTTACGATGATTTGCCGCTTGGCATCTCCAGCGGTGTAATCTGTTCACCTCTGACCCTCTGGCTCTGCATGCTGATTCTGTCTGATTCATCCATTCAACCTTTGAATGTCCTGTTGAAAGTTTGATTTATCTTGTGCGTGCGTTTGTGTGTGTATGTCTGTGTTTGTGCGTGCACATGTGTGTGTTTGCGTATGTGTGTATGTGCGTGTGTGTGTGTCTGTGTATGCACGTGTGTGTGTGCGCATGTGTGTGCGTTTGTGTATGTGTGTGCGCGTCTGTGTATGTGTGTGTGTCTGTGTGTCTTGTCTCATGAGTCTCTGTGTTCCCCTCCTCTGCAGGACAGAGATCTACGGCCAGAGGAGATGGAAGGTAACAAACAAACCCACTTCTATAAAACCTAAAGTGTTGCATGTAACACTTTCACTTTGTCATCACTTCGTCACACGCACCTTGACTCCCCACACACCCCTCCCTCTCCTCCCATATCTCTCAACACCCCTCTCCACCTTCCCCCTCCACCTCGCTCAATCTTCATCCTCCTCCACCTCCCTCCTGTACCCTGCTCCTTCTCCCTCCTCCATCCTCCTCCATCTCCATCCACCTCCTTCCTACACCCCGCTCCATCTCCCTCCCCTCTTACCTCCTCCACCTCCCTCCTACACCCCACTCCATCGCTCTCCTCCTCCCCGCTCTACCTCCCTCCTCCTCCACCTCCCTCCTCCATCCTCCTCCACCCTCCTCCACCTCGCTCCTTCTCCCTCCTACACCCCCCTACACCTCCCTCCAGAGCTGCGGGAGGCCTTCCGGGAGTTTGACAAAGACCGCGACGGCTTCATCAGCTGTAAGGACCTGGGGGAGTGCATGAGGACCATGGGATACATGCCCACTGAGATGGAACTGATTGAGCTGAGCCAGCAGATCTGTGAGTCACACACACAGGCACATACACACAGGCAGGCACACACAGGTACACACATAGAGGCAGGCATGCACACACACACAGGCACACACACACACACACAGAGGCAAGCACACACATACACAAGCACACACACACACACAGAAACACACAGAGACATACACACACAGGCACACACACACAGGCACACACAGAGTGGCAGGCACACACACAGAGGCAGGCACACACACAGAGGCACACACACAGAGGCACACACACACACAGGCACACACACAGGCACACACACACACACATTCACTAAATGTTGAGACAGTATATTAAAACTATGTTATGAATTCATCAACCTCAGCCCCACACTCTTGGTGCAGTGACTCATCTTCTCCTCCAGGTGGCGGTAGAGTGGACTTCGAGGACTTTGTGGAGCTGATGGGGCCCAAGATGCTGGCAGAGACCGCAGACATGATCGGAGTCAAGGAGCTTAGAGACGCTTTCAGAGAGGTTAGTGCCTCTGACCGTAAACTAACTCTTTGTTTCCACCACGGCAGTGTTTGCTGGGCCCATTTCCACAGGCGTGAGAATGTACCTCGTCCTGATATCCGTGTCTAATGTGATCAATCTATTCTTTATCCCACCTTTCCCCAGTTGACTGTCTGGTCTCTTTCTCTCTGTGTAGTTCAACTCTAACTGGTATCTCTCCCTCAGTTTGACTCCAGCTGATATCTTCCCTCGAGTTTGACTCTAACTGGTATCTCTCACCCCATTCAACTTCAACCGTTATCTCCTCTCCAGTTCGACTCTAACTGGTATCTCTCCCCCAGTTTGACTCCAACTGGTATCTCCTCTCCGGTTTGAATCTAACTGGTATCTCTCCCCCAGTTCGACTCAAATGGAGATGGGCAGATCAGCCTGGTGGAGCTGCGTGAGGCCATGAAGAAGCTGATGGGAGAGCAGCTGAACCACCGAGAGATCGACGAGATCCTGCGAGACGTGGATCTGAATGGGGACGGACTGGTCGACTTTGAAGGTGAGGCGGGGGGCGGACTGGTCGACTATTAAGGTGAAGAGGGGGGCGGATCGATCGACTCTGAGGAAAAGAGCGGGCGACGGGGGCTAGATTTTGAAAGCCTTGTTGTTTTTCTTTCCTCAGAGTTTGTGAGGATGATGTCTCGCTGACAAGGCTACCCCGACAGTCATGGAGAGAACAAGCACTGGGACAGGTGCTGCACTGTGATGACCAGACCTCAAACTGTTCTTATACTGTTGTCATTCGTGATCTGACGTACAGTCTTCCGAGGTGTTTTTTAGCTATTTGTTCTGTATTGATCATCTTTACGTTGGTTCCATTCTCTGTATAGATCCCCTCCTTCCTAAGTGTTGTGTTCTGCCATGGAAGAGGACAGAGACTGTTACGCAGCTGCGATGATAATTCAGTCAGTAACTCATCTTAAACTCTTATTTAACAATTGTTTAAATAAATCTATTGAATTTATTCAACAGTATGCTTTACACTGTTTTGATTGTCATTTGAGCTCCTTCATGTCAATTATTTCAATGTCATTGAATCCTAAATAAAAAGATATGTGGTACTCCTCCTTTCCCTGCTTGTCTTAAGCTTCTGTAGTTGTCTGGGTTCTGACCAGGGGCGGTTTCTTCATGAGGGCAATTGGGCAACGCACCACCAAAGTGGAAAGGGAGAGATTTTTTTTCTCCAATATTCAACCACAGTGTTACGCTAGCTGTCACTGTTTGTTCGGAATCTGGATATAGTCCAATCAGCATCGAGTCACGTTCTATAGAGTACCGCCTCTTTTTGGGCAATTTCAGTATGGCGGAGATTTGCCCCCAGTACTCCCATAGACTTCCATTCAAAGATTATTATTTTTTTTTCGAATTTCAGGACCTGCAATGCATTCTCTATGGGTTCCGGCAGGGCTAGCACTAACGTGCCTTCGTCATCATACGTAACCATCACTTGTGCAGCAATTGTGAACCTTTAAGTTGAAGTGACATTCAATAATATTTAAAAACAACTTGGAATTTTAACAACAAGAAAAGACGACATTAATATATAAATTTAATGTGATAAAAAAAAATTATTTAAAAAAACTGAGAGGGAGACCTCTAGACCGTTGGGGAAATCTTGCGAGTTCAGTTCAGTTGAACTTGAACAACGTCATGGCAAACTCAATTTATTCTATTTTATCGTTAAAACAAAAACCTTTCAGTTGTCGTAGCAGTCAGGATAAATTGAAAATTAAAGAATAAGGACCACCAATACCATTTTAAACATAAAACAAGTAACGTTATCAACAAAGAGCGGGAAAACATGTAATAGAGGATTTTCGAGGAGCTGGTACGAGCGGAAAAAATGGCTAGCAGGTTGTGAAGTAGCTAATGCTTTATTTTGCTACCCCTGCATTTTGTTCCATATCGAGAGCCGTTCAGACATGGCATGGACAACTACAGGAGTCACCGACATTCATCATCTCTCAGAGAAGGTAAAAAAGCATGAAACCGGGAAGATGCATATGGACAGTTGCCTGAAATTAGCGGCTTTTAGTACGGTCAACATTGCCACACAATTGGACGACAGCTACCGGATAGCGGTACGTCGTCACAACGATGAGGTTAGCAAGAACCGCCACATTCTAGGCCGTCTAATCGACTGTGTGAAGTTCTGTGGCCTGTTGGAATTAGCATTGAGAGGCAAAGATGAGAGTGAAGGCTCAAGCCATGCTGGCATTTTTCGCGGACTGGTCGATTTAGTCGCGTCGCTAGACGAGGTGTTTGAAGAGCACTTGAAAACTGCCACAGTAAGAAGTATAATCTAATAGTGATGTGATGTAAGCAGTGTAATCTAAGAGTAATGTGAAGTAAGCAGTGTAATATAAGAGTAATGTGAAGTAAGCAGTGTAATCTAAGAGTAATGCGAAGTAAGCAGTGTAATCTAAGAGTAATGTGATGTAAGCAGTGTAGTAGAGGAGGGTGGTGTAAATAGCTAAATCCTGGCTGGTCTTTAAATGGATTTTGGGTTGCTGCTAAATTAATACATATAGAATGTTTCATTTATATTTTTTCATCGATACTAAAGTATTTCAGTTGCTTCTATATCATTAACTAGCTGTTAATTTATCAATTGAATGGGTAACCTTATCCCTATCAATCATCCAGACATTTGCCCCCCCTGAGAGATTTGGCAGGAGCCGCCACTGGTTCTGACTGATCATCTGCTATGCACAGCATGACAACCAAAAGCACAAACACGTTGAGAAACAATTTACTTTAATAAGAAACTCACATTAAACACTGTATTTCGAGCCAGATCCTTTTCATACACAATGGAAAACGAATCGTTAGTGACTATTTACATTACAGATGAACAAATACATGAATAAACACTTGGTTAACTCTACATCTTCTGTCATTTGTGTTAAACAACATTTAGCATGTATCTTCTTAAGGAAATGAAGTAGGCAGGCACAGAATGAGACAAGCTTTTAAAACACTACTAAAGGTAAGATGAAAAACACCACTGTAATAGTAAAGGATATATTGCCATGGTTTTTCCTTTAAAAAAAATGCATCTTTACAAACAATACAACTAATGCCATATCAATGAATACTACTTCTCTACTTCCTACTTAACAAGAACTTCAAACTGGTGCAAGTGGATTCAAACATAATAGTAAATACCAAAAATATATATTTTTTTAGATAAGAGAGTGATTATGTAAATGTATAGGTTATTACCATATGAATTAAACACATTTGAAGTTAAACAGTCTGCAAAAATGTTAGAGGCAAGGTAAACCAACTCGTAAATTACAGATTACCAGATTTTTTTTATCAGTGACGAAAATATTTCTTGTACAAATTTAGTAAAATACAAATTAATAAATGAATTCCGTAATTAAGTAAAATACAAATTTACAAATCAATGTAGTTACAACAAGATACTTTAAACAAGACGGTGACAAACTGAACCTGTCATTTCTATTCACGCCATCTCTATATTAGAAGCAAATGAATGATTTGTGTTCATTAGTGTTTGTAACCCAAACCAATACATTCTTTCAAAACCAAAGGGTCAAATCTCAAACTTATTTAGACTGACTGTGTCCGACCGTCACTTTTGATTCATCACTGAAGAAAATCTGTTCAAACTCCTTTGGGAACATCTGACGCTTTGTCTGCGAAACAATCCAACAAATTGATTGAATGACGCCTCTTTAGATTGTTCAAGAAACTTGTTAGGGTCGTTTTGTTCAATGTAGTCGTCATGCATCTTCTGAAAGGTTCGGGCTGCTTTTCCACAGATGTGAAGCTTCAGAAGAGTCTCACATCGGTCACTGAGCTGCAGGATCTTCTCTGGTCGTAATTTGCGATCGACCATGTCAAGCAGCTCTCTGGTGTGTTTGTTACAGTAGTCAGATTTGCTGTTCAGCGTTCGATCCAAGAAATCTTGGCACTGTTTCAAAACGTTTTCACAAAGTTCCTGCTGTCTTTTCCTTTGACCGTCAGCATCCATGAACCTCATCGCTGACTTGGTCTTGTCCCAGATATTTCCTGATTTCACAACAAACTCTTGTGTTCCATAATCTTTTAAGTTGGTTTTTGACAAGAACTTGTTGACCAGACTTGTTTTTGTGGTTAAACTTTTTCTTAGCGTGTAGGTAACATCATCAGAAACGTCTTTTCTTTGGGGGGCACCTGAACGCACCTGAGATCTAAATTGTTTCCACATACTTTCAAATTCTTTTTCAAGTGACTCATTGGACTGGAGTAAAGTGTTACCCCTGGATTTTTGGATCAAGTCAAAAACCTTCTTCTCAATTGTTTGTTTCAGTGATTGTTTAAGGTCTTGTAGTTCTGTCCTTCCTTGTTTAAGTTCAACAACTTTCTGCAGTTGCATTTTCATAGAGTCTTCCATTTCCTGTCTCAAGACTTTGCTCCTGGGGTAAAATTCCTCCTTGTGTTTTCCCAGAATTTTGTTTTGGGTATCTTGTGTTTCAAGATAATTCTGTAGTCTGTTTTGTATATCTTGTTCTGCTGTGGAAACCTTCCTGGATCCTTCTATCAACAAGTTCTGCAGGAAGCTGTCAAGCTCCTTCTGGGAATCTGAAGCAGTCATGAAAAAGTTCCGGATTTTATTTTCAGCAGTTACAATCCATGATTGAATCTGTTCATTGAAGGACTGTTCCCAATCGATCCACTCTTCGTGCAGTTTAGTGTAGGCATCGGCAATCCTGCTGTTTTTGAACGTGAAGAGGAAGTTCTCGTACATAATCATGCCCCACAAACTGTCAACAGACTTGTTGAAATCTGTCAAATCTATGCACTTCCTGCTTTTGGCAAGATCTTGCAGCAGTTTCTTTTTGAAGTCGTACACAGCCTCGCTGTAGCCAGAACTTACCGAGGCCATCGGCGGAATCCCATGCCAGAGACCTGGGATGTAGGTATTTTTAGTGTCTGTGTCGTATTCCATTACGTCTGTGAACATAGCAACGTGGTTCTTATTCTCCATCTGCGCCGCGTGCAACGTCACTTCGTCCAAATCTAACAGTGCTTGCTTCCGTTCCCTTACGTGATAATCTGATGCCGCTGACACGTTCTGGTGCACAAAGTGGCAGATGGGCTTCCTTTCTTCGTCTAGCATATTCTCCATCCTGATGAAGGCATGGACCACTATCTGCAGGATGTCCTTCATCTCCGCGAGGTTCACCACGTTGATGTTGAAGATGGTGACGTCACTTAATCCAATGACGAGGGTTGCCAGCTCGTTGTCGTGTTCATGACTGTCTGAAATCTGGGCCAGTTCTGGGTCCTTAAGTCCTTCAGTGTCAATGACCATGACGAAGTCGCACTCCAGTGCCATCTTGTTTTCTTTGTCTACCTTAATGAGATGCATGAAAGCTCCTCTGGTGTTAAATCCACTGCTGACAGCAAACTTAACCCCAAACATGGTGTTTAGCAATGTGGACTTTCCTGTGTTTTGTACTCCTAAAACAGACACCACCTTGATTCTGCTTTTGGTTTCCACAAGACCATGAAGAGACGTCAACACGTCTGATATCCACTTCTTTGGGATGTTTGACGCATGTCCGTCCACAAGTTCAATGGGGAAACCATCCAGAAACATCCGAGCACATAGTTCAGGCAGATGTTCCATCGCTTTCCTTTGAGAACTGTTCTCAGGAAGGCAGCAGGCTAATTCGTACAACTGGCCTAACTCCCGAAAGAAGTGTTCAAGTCCCAAGGAACAATCCGAAATATGCATATCCAAATCAGCAATTTCATCCTTTTTTTCAGCGCCAAGGTTTTTGTACCGTTTTCTTAACCCTGACAGATTCTGTCGCGAATGATCATCCAAATAGATCCGCAGCCATTTGAAAAAATAAGATCTTTGAACAACTGGACTTGACATTCCTTCAATGAACATCTTCATAGCATCTGACATGCCTTGACTTTGTTGTTCACTTCTCAGTTGTTCTATTTGTGATCTCAATTGTCTTTTGTAGTCATCAATGTTTGTTTCATCTGCGTTTATGAGTCTACATTCCTCTCTCTCTAACTTGGAAATCTCTTTCCATGCTTTGCCTTGTAAGGATAGCTGTTCTTCTTTGAATTTTACAGTGTCTGTAATTTTGCTGGTAATTGTATCAGCCAACCTCCTAGCTTGCTGACATTCAATATTGTCTTCATCAACTGCAATTCCAAACTGTCGAGCTATGCTCGCCATCTCTTCCATTTTCATGTTGTTAGAACTTCTCTCTATGATTCTACCAACAGAAATCTGTAGCTTCCTCACAACGTCTTGATCATTGTGTTTCTTCCTCTGGATCACATGAGTTGGATTGATGAACGTTTTCTCTGTCTCTTTGTTCACGACCAGAACTAGCTCTGCTTTTGCCTGTTTGCCTTTCAAAACATGGTAGGCAGCCTCTGAACTATCGCAGAAAATGACCACGGCTGCAGACACTTTACACAAGAACAAGAACTGCGTTTCCAAACATCGGAGGTCTCCTCTGAGATTTGCCACAGCCATCGGATTACTAAACATGTCTGTGTGGTTTCCACTTGGAAAGTACCAGCTGATTTCAACCAGGCCATCTGAGATCCTCCTTGGGATGTCTCCACACTCCATCCCCTCATGAACAAACGTGTCGTGATGCTGCGGAGGGTTGCTTATCAACTTGTTAACAATCTGGGATTTGGACTGTCGATCTTCTCCTAGCCTGACAAAGGACACCATTGGAATATCAGCTTGCACAACTCTCTCCTCCATTAAAAGCTTGGACTCTTCTTTGGACGCTTGTCTGGGTGTGAATTTCTTGATCAAGTCCCTCAAGGTCCATAGCATGAAGGTGCTTTGTCGTGTGTCGCAGTTTGGTAAGAGGAGAGGGACAGCAAATTGACACATGGACATTTTCAGAACCATCTCCTGCTGAAGGAAGCTATCTGAGCACAGAAACATTGCTGTTATAAGGTCAACAGGATTAAAGGCATCAACGTTTTCCAGTTGGTCATGAACGTCTTGCCCCAAACATGAGACACTGTGGGCAGACAACATTTGACGTTTGACGACTCTGGAATTTGCATTTGCCAACATGAGACTCTTTAAAAAGGCCATTGGTATTGATGCAATTGGCTCATCTGAAGTCGTATTTGGGTTTATTTTAAGGACTGTACTCAATGTAAGCTTGTGCTCATAATGTTCCTCAAGTCCTGTCTTGGTCAACATCTCTCTGAGGCATGATCCTGTAGATTTAAAAAAAAGGAAACATAAATGCGTTTAAAAAAATCTAATTTATGATAATAACAAAATTAATTAACGTGACATTTTTGAGTTATGTTAATGTGTGTTTGTCAAGGGAAACAGTTTGATTGATTCATCCATCCAAAAGCACACTTTCTGCATGCCCTTATCTCAAAGGGAAATGACCCACACTGTACATACATTGTATCAGCTCAACGAACTGGTAAACCAACTTGGTTCTGCTTACCTGTGCTAAACGTTTGTGACACTAGTTTACTCTTTTGTCCACACTCTAAGATAGAGCAGACCCACACAGTGTAGTCAGAGGCAGGCTGCAGGTCAACAAGAGTGATGCTGAGTGAGGAAGTGGTGATGCTCAGTTTATCTGTTCCTGGACTCTGGTAGAAGACTTGGTACTGGAGGTTGGTCTGGCCCATTCTATCTGTCTGTTCCCAGCTCACAGTGGCTGATCGGGTGTCCACTGAGACAACTGTCAGTTTGACTGGAACAGGGACAGCTAGGGGAATGAACACGATATATTTAGAAGTTAGACATAGAAAATGTTGAGAAACCAAGTTCCACTTCAAGACAAACCTGAGTAGTTTCATTAAAGGAATACGTTTAACATATCTTCTACTGTTTTAAGTGTTGTAATTTGCTTTGGAGAAATGTTTGGCGATAATGCAACGCTACACTTCGAAGAACCGTTATAGATGATCTGCATCAACTGATCCATGGGTGTCCCATGGACAGCAGTGGAAAGTCTGTTAATAGCTGATAGGTGTGCTCATGTTTGTTTCACCTTCGTTTATAAGTCTACATTCTCTCTAACTTGGAAATCTCTTTCCAAACTTTAACCTGTAGTGATAACTTTTCTTCTTTGGATTTTAAAGTGTCTGCTTGCTGACATTCAATATTGTCTTCATCAACTGCAATTCTAAACTGTCGAGTTATACTCGCCATCTCTTCCATTTTCATGTTGTAAGAACTTCTCTCTATGATTCTAACCAACAGACATCTGCTACTTCCTCACAAGTAGTTGATCATTGTGTTTCTTCCTTATGGATCGCGTTTTGTTGGATTGAGGAAACGTTTCCCTGTCACCGAGTATTTCCTAGTGTCTCAGAATGTTTATGAGTGGGCAGTTTGTTAAAAGCTGATAGTGTGTTTTAGATACAACAGTTGTACACTGCAGACCACAAGACCAAGAGAAAATCCTTCATACAACCCTTTGACGCGTTATCCAGAAAGATCACATACTTGTGTAGGTCGTCACAGAAGTAGATTCGCTTCGTTCCCCGTTGCTCAACACGGTACAGACTCCAATGGTGTACTCAGTCTCTGGCTGCAGGTCGGTCAGGGTTCTGCTGCAGGCTTCAGTGTGTACAGCCTGGGGCTCGGACCCTGGGCTGCTGCAGATGACCAGGAAGCTCTGGGGAAGATGATCTGTTCCTGAAGCCTTGGACCACGAAAGAGTCAGCTGAGTGGCTTCACATTGTTCCACTCGAATTTCACGAGGAGGAGGAACCACTGTTGAGGCAGGAGGAGGGAAGGGGAAGAAGAAGCTGGTTTGTCTATTTTATTTTAATTTCTAACATCTGAGTGACTCTTACCCACTGTCACTTTCTGAGACAATCTGAGGGGTTACTGTACCTGTAGTTACTCTTTCAAAAAGATAGTCACCAACGTTGCCATGGTCCCCTTCTGTGGCAACTTGGAACTCGTACGTATGACCAGGTTGGAGTCCAGTTATTTCTACTCTGTACATGTCTTTCACTTTAAGGTTCTTGTATTCGCCATCACCCTCCCAGTTTACTCTGAATGTCTTGGGTCCTTCCAGACCTTCAGGAGGTCCCCAGCTCAAAGTCACAGAGTCTGTCTTTACTGACAGGAAGCGGATCATTCCAGGAGGGGGCAGTGCTGACACATGAACAATGAGTAGGAAGGAAACAAAGAAGAAAAATATGATCCATTTAAATGCACATAACATATGACACAGCGCATTAGATCAAATGATCTAAAAAGTAAAATAACTGATGTTCAGAGGGATGAAAAACAACAAGCACTACGTACCATCAGGTGAATGCAAACGTTTGTGTTGTTCCCCGTCAAAAGTCTTTTGCAACGAGTTGAGAGAAAGAACATTACTGTTAGTTGGTGGATAAAATGATGATGAATAAATACTTAAAGCAAATTATCGTCCACCTGAGGGGATCAAAAAGTTTTTTCTTTGGAGGGGAGGGGTATAAAAATTTCCATCAGAATTCACAAATTCACTCAAATAAATCAAGTCAAATCAACTACATAAATCAAGGAAAATGGCTGCTACCTGTCCATCAAATTGTCCTGTCCTGTGACACACGTCATGGCCCCTGTGTTCTGTTGCAGAACACTGACTGCAGATCAGTCTCTCGTCAGTAAAGCAGTACACCTCCTTGGGTTTGTTATGCTCCCTGCAAAGTTGCTTACGTCTCCCCACAGCCGATAGGGTGTGAAGCCGCAGTTTGGGGACTTGGTAATGGTCTCTGATGTGAGTCTCACAGTAGGAGACAGAGCAAGTCACACAGGTCTTCACAGCTCTGAACTCTGTGCAGATGTCACAGAGGATGTCTGAAGATCTGATTGGATTTGGGAACATCGAAACAGAGGTTCACATTGCCTGATAATAATAGTAATGCATTGCTGTACAATGTAGGACTATTAAGTATTCATTCACTCCTTCATTTTCTACTGCTGATTCCTGTTAGGGATGGCAGTGCCGCTTGCTCTCATTAGGGGTCAAAGGTGACTGGAGCTTATCCCAGTAACTTTAGAACTATTCATTGAATTGTGTATTTAAAATATAGATATATAAATATTTTAAAATGTGTATATAAAAGTAATATGTAAATATATCGATATATACATATCGATATATACATATATTTAAAAAAAAAACTAACTTAGAATCATAGACTGTGCTACCAAGTACAATGGTGTTGGTACAAATATTTTAGTATTGTGGTTGTTTGTGGTGCACATGTGAAATGTTACCAATTAAAGGTACAAATAAAACTTGTGTATGTTTTGATCAACGTAAGCAAGCCACGAATAACATAAAAAGGTCATATAATCCCAAAAGTTTGACTTACCCAGTATTTTGTGAGTGATCCGAAGACATGGATAATGTGGAACCGCCTAAAGCTTCCTTCAAATCCGGTCTGTTAACCATATTTAATGTTTATTAAAAGACAACAAACGACAGGAAAAACAACAACAACGGATCACATCCTTCAACTTGGCAATAGTGGAATATTCTAAAGATTGTTTATTTTGTACGATTGTTTATCAAGTTGTTTGTCGCAAGGGCTTGATTATAAACATACTGTCCTACACATTTGAAGAGGTTCAGTTGACAGTTTTCTTCTGTTTTGATTTTATTAAAGGTAGAATAAGGCCTTACCCAGCTCCTTTAACATCCGCAGACATTTTCGATGTATATCTTTTAGATTGCACAGATGCATAACCAGAGCATAAAGACCTGTAAATAGTACAAAATACTCATAAATATAAATACATTTAGACATGTTTCAACAGACATTTCAAAGTCATTTGGGTTTTTTTAAAAGGTCACCACTGTTTTGCACTGCTACAGGCCCTCATTCATTTTTTTAAACATGCGACAAAGAGAGTCTGGTGATGTTCAGCATGAGGGAGAAGACTAGTAGCTCTGTCTACTAGTCTGTCTACCTGTCTGTCTCTACCTGTCTGTCTACCTGTCGTTCTCTACCTATCTCTGTCTACCTGCCTGTTTACCTGCCTGTTTACCTGTCTGTATCTACCTGTCTGTCTCTACCTGTCTGTCTTCTTCTTCTATATGCAAAGAGAGTCTGGTGATGTTGAGCATGAGGGAGAAGACTAGTAGCTCGATATCTCGCTAGGAATGAGGAAGTGATGGAGAGAGAGATAGCGGATAAAGGCAAAGGACAACAGTAATTCACAAAATCTATATATATATATATATATATATATATATATATATATATATATATATATATATATATAATATAATTATTACATAAATGTATTCAAACTTTTAGGGGTCAGGCAATTTTGGAACTTTTTCTAACAACATCTTGTATGTTTAACATAAATAAGAAAATGGTGAAACTTTTTAAATGATCATTTTTGACAAGGATGCTCTAGGATATCTGGTTGATATTTTACTTTATGAATTAGAATCATAGAATGCTAATTTTGTTACAATAATTAAAGTAGAATAAAAACTCACCTTGATCCTTTCAAACCTAGGGGAACATCAATTGATTGCGAACTCTTCACCAAACAAACATCTGATGTAGACCTTATAACAAGTAAATAGTACAAATACATTTACATTTTCATAGAGATTAAATCAACTAAATGTAATATGTAGTAAATGTACCTTTCAGACAAACTATTACCTAACACTCAACACCTCATGCAACATTTATAACACCCAAATATGGTATAGAATATTGCATTACTGGATAAATAATAAAAAATTTAAACTTACCATGCTTTGCCATCGCCCATATCCTCCGTTGGAGACTCAAACGACTCCTCCTCCATTTTTCTCCGTCCTCCTCCCTCTATTTATGGTGTTTACTGAACAGTACAAGTGCTGCCTTTGGTCTTTGGAACCATGAAATGATAAAAACAGACTATCAGACTATCTGACACGGTCTTAATATCACCTTGGTATTGGTGTCTGAAAAGGCTCAAGCACACAGTGGTCATATAACCGCACCCTGGTTAAACATTTCAAATCGATTGTTTTTTTTTAAACATTCTAACACCAATATTCCACAGGATCCGCAAGAAATACAATTGTAATACGAAATGGGAAAGAATGAATATTAGAGAAATTAGTAGTGTGCTTATCGGTAGTTTGTTTGGGTAGCATCAGATGACGTCAAGAAAAACAGTTGAAGTGCAACATAGGAGGTTGCATTTTGCGTCTAAATAACACATCCGAAATAGAAGTATGAGTCTAGTCTTCAGTTACACACAAACCAGCACAGCAGAACTGGTATCTCAACTAGTATTGAAATGATCAAATATGAAACTTCTTTTACACACAAACCAGGATTGCAAAACTACTATCTCAACTAGTATTGAAATGATCAAATATGAAATTTCTTTTACACACAAACCAGGATTGCAAAACTACTATCTCAACTAGTATTGAAATGATCAAATATGAAAATGTCAAAATCACCTACCTGAAAGAGTAACTTGTAAAAGAGACACATTCGACACAACAATCTCCTGACGCTTTCTTTCAGTCTAAGGGTGTGATGCTTTTTGCCCTTTGTCCTTCTAGAAAAACACAAGATTATATTACTGTATGAGTAGGCCTGTAACTCGTCAATAATTTATAGATCACTGATAAAGTAGAACTGCCTGAAAACTGAAAACTTTGTACATTATACGAACCGAACAGACTACTTTGCATGTCCTGCGGATTTTATTTCTGTAAATAGTCATTCTTCATGCATTATATTTAATCTTGAGGACATGATTAAGATTGAGTGTATAGTGTAACAGCATACTGTACAGTATTAACGGTGCTGTCTCCCTCTCTGATCTTAAGGTGTGAAGACATTTAGAAAGAGAAAGTAAAGGACATGAACTATCCGAGATTCAACATGTATTTGGCAGGAGATGACGGGTTATTTGGTTGGAGTAGAAGACCTTTGACAGAATAACTGCAGCTATGTAACAATGTCCACTCTCAGCAAATAAGAATAAACAACAGATGAAGCTGCATAAACGAAAGAGAATCTTTTTTGTTCTTCGGAGACTCGTCTTTGACTCCCTTGGACCACTAGAGGGCAGTGGAAGATGGGCGTGTGCGTGAGAACATCAATTCAACTATGAAGTTCTATATCTCGATGTGCACAACACAACCAGATCTCGGATGAATGGTGTCAGAACCAATCAGAGCAGGACCAATCGTCGTATTAAAGTCACACTCCTGCCTGTCTCTACCTGTCTCTGTCTACCTGTCTGTCTCTACCTGTCTGTATCTACCTGTCTCTGTCTACCTGTCTGTCTCTACCTGTCTGTCTACCTGTCTGTCTCTACCTGTTTGTCTCTACCTGTCTGTATCTACCTGTCTCTGTCTACCTGTCTCTGTCTACCTGTCTGTCTCTACCTGTCTGTCTACCTGTCTGTCTCTACCTGCCTGTGTACCTGTCTGTCTACCTGTGTCTCTACCTGTCTGTCTCTACCTGTCTGTCTACCTGCCGTTCTCTACCTGTTTGTCTCTACCTGTCTGTCTGCCTGTCTGTCTTTACCTGTCTGTCTCTACCTGTCTGTCTCTACCTGTCTGTCTACCTGTCTGTCTCTACCTGTCTTTTTTCTTGTTGGTTTCTCTACCTGTTTCCATCTACCTGTTTCTTTCCTTGCCTGTCTCTCTACCTGTCTCTCCTTTACCATGTTTTGTTGGCACACACACATTAAAGTGACTCACAGCTTGTGCACCTCCTCAACATAAACAACCAATACCTTCTGAGAACCTCCCATCTCTAATCCCAACTCTAATCACCCCGAGTCTGAACTCTAATCACCCAGAGTCTGCTTGACTTCCCATACAAACCCCATACCACCTGAAACTAAGACAATCTGAAAAACTTGCACTAGTCGCTTACCCACTGCACTACTCACTTTTTTTGTTGCACATACACACTGCTGTGTGTACACAAATTGTACTAAAGACTATAATGTAATATCGGCAACATATGCATGTTTAAACGCTCATATTCCTTGTACATGTACAGTACTCTTTGCACATGTATAGCTCCCCATCGGTAAGGATTCGTACAGTCTGTATAGTTTGTATCTTTTTTAGTTTATGTATAGGAAAATGGTTATATTTATTTTAAATTGATTGTTGTTTGCCTGTACTGTTGTATGTCTGTACTTCTGTAGCACCGTGGCTCTGTGAGGCACGACATTTCGTTCCACTGTATGCCCCCGCATGTAGCGGAATGACGATAAAACTCGACTTGACTTGACGTGATCTGTGGATAAGAGCCGTTTCGTCACCCCCCGCCCCCCTCCTGGGCTTGTGGCATCGCCTGCACAGGGAACTTAGCTGTGCTGTGAGTAAAAGCTACTTTCTAAATTCCAGAAGTGCGTAGGCCTAAACGCTGTTTGCCTGCGTTTCCCTCCACTAGAGCCCTGTTTGAACTGCGCCATGAATGCAGAATGATAGAAAATTCGAACATAATTTGAATTGAATAAGCATTTAAACATTTATTCATTAATTATATCACTGAAAAGAAATGTTGGCATTATTATGTGTTGCAAGAAACTAACAACCAATTGGCAAAGGTACAGAATTAGTTATCAGAAAAAGATTAAAAGCGTTTAAGTTATGAATGGCATACATTTTTTTGCAGATTTATAGATGTGAACTTTCAGTATTCTTCAGCAAGTAAACAACTTCAACCAAACGCCTGTATGCTTTTTACGTTGATCCTGAAGTTGAATTTACTCCTCACAATGAATTTAAAAAAAATTATTTATCCAACTATTCAGATTCTTTTTCAAGAATGCTAGGCTAGTGGTGCTGCCATTGTAGTCTATGTCATGAAATAATGCGTCTTACTTCATACCAACGAGGGTGGAAAGGTTTGCTTTGAGTAGCTTTACAGC
The DNA here is from genome assembly GCA_036571765.1 of Plecoglossus altivelis. Lineage (NCBI taxonomy): Eukaryota > Metazoa > Chordata > Actinopteri > Osmeriformes > Plecoglossidae > Plecoglossus > Plecoglossus altivelis. The sequence continues at coordinate 14,757,002 of BROE01000012.1, read as the reverse complement.
ACAGCACCTTTACAGTTGAAATTGCTTTGATATCCCAATGCTTTCACTATGTACATTTTCTTACACTTTAAAACATTTAGATTTTCAAGTTTAACTTCAGTAACTTGAAACACCTCATACGGAGGAATCAATACTTCTTCCTGATCATAAACTTCACGTGACTTGAGGTTAGCACCGTAGCATGTATTGATTTGAAAGCAGTCCTCCTTTCCATATTTATCCAGACCCTTTCCGGTTGAACTGGAAGCGAAGAATCCGAAACGAAATTGATCATCAACTTTAAGGTTATGAGTGTCTCTTGTTCTCCTGTATGCGGTGATGCAGTTAGTTTGATGACCTTTGAGGATACGGATCGCATCGGTCAAAAAGAAGTGCAAAGCGCGGTAATTAAATTTACTTGGGTAGTCCGGCCCTTTGCTTCTTACTTCCTTCATGAAATCATAAAAGAAATGATTGTTATCTGCTTTCTTTGATGTATAAACATATAAAGCCTTGAAATGATTTAAATTGAGACCTATATTATCTGTGTTCAACTTATTTTGGGCCCAAGTGTTGCAGTCAGTCCCAGTCCATATGTCACTGAATTTCTTTACGTTTAAGTCCTTTTTCAACAAATCGTCTTGTAGGCCATTCATTTTCTCGATGCAGCCGTCGTATTTGTCATCAACAGTGTTAGGGGCCTTATCTAAAGGGTAGTGTTTTCGCTTTTGGACACGGGACCCCTCGTAGAGTGGAGAAATCTAAACAGAGGGAACAAGAACAGAACATATGTTACAGGCTGTACCTTTAATCTACCCTATTTCGTTTTTTCTTCAGCCATCTTTCTCTGGATCATCTCTTGTGTATTTCAATGAACTTAAACACAGTGAGAAGCACACAAACACAGACCCACACACCCACACACAGCATCTTCGTTGTGCATGACTACATCAGCACAGCTTGTGCACAGCTGATGTAGTTAATGGAGACATTGAACATTGACAATTAACTGCTCCTCCCAAATTTCTTCCTTCTTTTCTCCTGTGGTGAATGTTCCTCCTCTGGGAGTTTTTCCTTGTCTTCCTTGAGGGTTTAGGTTGGTCTATGGGCTGGCCTATTTGGTTGGTCCATTTCCATAAAGGAGCTCAAATCTCCTCAGGATCCCTTGTAGAAACATATCTGGATAATAGACGTAGCCTGGTGGAAACTTAATGCCCATCCAGTTTCATTCATTCAGGAACCGATTCTCCATCTTACCACCATAGAGTCCACAGTCAGCATGCAGACATGAAGGAGGATGAGTCGGGTGAAGATCATCTTGTCTCCAGGTGTGACGGTTCAAGCTGCACCAGGGTAGAAGAAGCTGGAGACACAACGACAGGTATTCATGAACATCGATACAAAACATTAAAATGGGTGAAGGGGGGGAAAAAATGTCTGTGTCCCTTTTCGTCGTCAATAAATATGCATTTGTTTATGAAGGGACATCAAGTTGGCGGGAAAGGGGCCGTAGACACAATCATGTTTTCAACTACAAACTTTAAGTTTGAATGAAAACTTGAATGCAGCTTGGCTGGTCGTTTGCAGGCATTTAAGTTTGAAAACAGGTTTCCAGGTGCTAGTTTTAAAACGTTGGCAAACGTCTCTGTGTACACAAAAACGCAAATGTGTAAAAAATGATTGTGTTGTGCACTTGAGTATTAAGTGATCAGTCTATAGGCACGCAGGGGAGAGATTCAAAACTACAATTTACTTTAGGGAGGAATACTTAGGTACACCAGTGCATGCAGTTCCAGTACAAAGCGTTGCCAATTACTTACCTGGCATGCACCATAGGTCTACAATGTATTCTGATATTTTCACAGGTCCACGTGGAAAGGAATTGTTTAAACAATGCCTCTACGCAAAACGTAATTTTTTTTAATGCTCCAAGAAAAAAAAACAAAGTTTTGAGTACACGGGTGTCGTGTATACTTACCCAAGTCTTGTTCGAATTGGAATCTTGCTCAAAAGTCAGCGCTGGAGCCTGATGTGAAGGATTTATGTCTCAAAAAGTCAAAACATCAATCTAAGAAGAAGACGGTTTTGGAACCAACTGCCTTCTGCTCTCCTGACATTGTCTTTTTATACCCAATCTCAGGGTCCGTTGTACAATCTTATCTGGAAATGATGCCAAAGTCAACTTTGAATTTGAATTATCATGCAAAGTCACACTAATGCATTCCACTAAACTGAGTTAGCCTTTGTCGTAGTTGAATGATGACAGTTCAGTGGGGGGGGGGAAAAGGACATACAGTTGCTATACCTTAACATTTACTTCCAGACGGGCCCAGTGATGTTCTGATCCAGTGAGTTCTGTTTTCCATGTTGTCTTAGCTCTCCACAGCTCCACTCTTTGTAAACCAACCAATCATCTAAATATTCATGAGCATACCATAAAATGGAGAAAACTTCTTGTTTCATTCTGGGGCTATTTCACAGGGTGGCACTAGGGCGCATAGCTAAGCACCCAGGCCACATTTAGCCTAACTAAAGTTACATACCCTATTCGGAGACCTTAAGAAACAGTGTGAAATACCCTATTAAATCATTACACGAGCCCTTTAAATGAAATACCTAAATGTGTTGGACTTTTTTGGTCTTGTTTTTCACAGAGAAAATAATAATTATTCAACACCAAATATTCTTTAACCACCAGCAGACATTGTACCAACTGTTATGTTACCGCAACTATGGTCTTTATTGTTTAGGGGAATGGTTGTAATATCGCTCACCATTGATGATATTTCATCTTATCATTGCCTGATGAAAGTTTGGGCGTAGTGTTAGCCAAAAGTCACTTCCTCAGTGGCTATTTTACATTTGGGGAAGTCGTGGCCTAATAGTTAGGGAGTCGGGCTTGTAACCTGCAATTTGCTGGTTCGATTCTCAAACCGGCAGGAATTGAAGGTGGGGATTGTGAATAAACAGCACTCTCTCTGCCTTCAATACCATGACTGAGGTGCCCTTGAGCAAGGCACCGAACCCCCAATTGCTTCCCGCGCTGGAGCAATACCTGGCCACTGCTCCGGGTGTATGTTCACTGTGTGTGCGTGTGGTTGCCCACTACTCACTGCTGTGTGTGCACTTGGATAGGTTAAGTGCAGAGGTAAATTTCAAGTATGGGTAACCATACTTGACAATACTTCACTTCACATTTGGAAGACACCCTGTGTAGTGGAACTAGATCATACTGCCCCCCCCCTCCCCCCTCCCGTCACCTGACAGCCCAACCAATCCGAGTAAGAGAGACTGAGATGCACTGTAAATGGACGGTAGCCGGATAGGATCAAAAACTAGAGGCCATAGAGACTTCCATGGCCTCTAAACCACCTTTGCTTCGGGTCAGCTAGGTCATCAGGTAGGCCGCTACCTTGGTCCAATTCTCTCACTGACCGCACTGGGACACTGTAACTGCTTTTCCTTTACATAGTAGAGATAATATAGAAGACAGATAGTATATTTGCTTGGTAAAATACTTGCTCATGATTGTATTGTTTGACACTTTCATTGGTAGCTCTTCCGTTAACAGCCGTGTATGATATGGTGTTCTTTGTATGCCAGGTAGTTAAATTGGCCATGTCACCTGTGAAAGATAAACAGGAGGTGATTAGCAGAGCTCAGAACTATTATTCCAAGGCTCAGTGAATCAAGACATGTAATAATACAGATGCGAGTTGCATGTAGTTGTGAAAAACAACTATAGAGAACTCACGTCATATGCTTCATAACTGCTTCAGTGTGTTCAAGTTCAAGTGTAAGCATTTAAGGAACCACTGACTAAAGACTTGGACAACTGGTAAACTGCTGGGCTGCATGATTGAAACTGTCCCCAGGAAAACAAGTCTTAAACTTCTCTCCTTCTCTTCCTCCTCTTCCCTTCCTCCCTACTCCGCTTTTTCTCCTTCCCACTTCTCTTTCTCCTCCCCCCTTCTCTTTCGCCTCCCCCCTTCTCTTTCTCCTCCCCCCTTCTCTTCCTCCTCCCCCTTCTCTTCTTACTCTTCCCTTCCTCCCTACTCCTGTTCTCCCCCTTTTCCTCCTTAAGCAACAAGCAAAGCCATTACAGTGATGACACCACCATATGTGAAATCCCAGAAATATAGGGGATAAATCCCATTAAGCTGCGATGAAGGTTACACCTCAGTTTAGGTTCGTCCACCCACATAAAAGTCCCTTCAGTTTCTGTGTCAGTCAGACCGATCCACACTCTCTTGTTGGGGTTATTGAGGAATTCCTACAACATTTGTGTAGTGGAGCTCGTGGTACGGTTGGACTTTCAACAAGTAAGGAAGAAAACTCAAAGTAGTTATTAGAACTAGTCACCAGAAAACAGAAAAATGAGAAAATGCATTGATGCCACAAACACATATGCTTCTATTGTGTGTATGTGTATTTATGTATTCGTGTATGTGTGTGTTGCACAATACCTTTTTTTTGGGCTGCGTTGACCTAGACATTGGCGTACAAGTTCTCCTCCTTCCCCATAATCCTTCGCTGTCCACAGCACCACTCTGTTCGACCTCCAAACTCTTCACCAGGTTTAATCTCCACTAAATTATATTCCATTCACCTGTTACAACCCAGGGTCTTTCAGTCTACAGCAACACTGTGTTCCAAGTAGTCGTGCCACAGTATATACCTGGCTGCTCTGGTTCTCCTTATGATTATCTATGTTTATATTTATATATAAATACATATCTGTGTATGTTAGGGCAGCAACTAATGATTATTTCAAAAATCGATTAATCTGTTGATTTTTTATACGATTAATTGATGAATCGAAAAGGGGGAAAAAACATTCATTTTCAACCTTTTAATTAAAAAACAGAACTGACAGTACAAATTCACAGAGCAAAAAATCACAAGTGCACAAAAAGATGTACATTTTTGTTTAAAGGGACTTGAGCTGTCAGAACAATACTTCTTTCTTTTTTTATAAACAAAAATACAAACAGAAAACTTAACAGGATTTGTTTGAACCGTAAAATTTCTTCTTTACACCACACTCACTCACTGCCTCCCTTTGTTCAGACATTTTGCATTGCAATGCAAAGCTAGCGCATCTCCCCTGGAGTCAAGCCTGCCACTTATCAGCCAATCAAAAACAGAAAGCGGCTACACAATAGCCAATCAGAAAATAGCACTATTGTATCTGGGTACTATTTAACGCAACAACCAATCAAAAAAGAACGGGGTTACAGATTTCACTCTTGTCTGCCTTCAAAACTTGAGAGCCCCGAGTCTTGGTTTTTGTCATTCAAAGCTGTTTTTTTAAAGTTATCGTCTCGTTTTCGTTTGTGAAAAAAAAGTCCATCCATCCATCCATTTTCTTCCGCTTATCCGGGGCCGGGTCGCGGGGGCAGCAGTCTGAGCAGGGAGGCCCAGACTTCCTTCTCCACACACACCACCTCCAGGCCAGCCGAGAGACATAGTCCTCCAGCGTGTCCTGGGTCACCCCCAGGGCTGCCTCCTGGTTGGACATGCTGGAACACCTCCAGAGGGAGGCGTCCAGGAGGCATCCGAAACGGATGCCCGAGCCACCTCACCTGGTTTCTCTCGACGTGGAGGAGCAGTGTCTCTACTCCGAGCTCCTCCTTTGTGACCGAGCTCCTCACCTCTAAGGGAAGCGCCCAGCCACCCTGCGGGGGGGAAAAAGGGGCGCAGAAAACTCATTTCGACCGCTTGTATCCGCGATCTCGTCCTTTCGGTCATTACCCAAAGTTCATGACCATAGGAAAAAAAAGTCGCTTTTGCATATTTTGCAATGAACACACTTTTTTGAATGATTTAGTATGAAATGCTCCCACACCTTGGATGACTTGGGTCGTACTGCTTTCTCTGCCTCCGCCATGTGTTTCAGAACAATGTTACGGGTCTCTCCGATGGTCTTTCTCTACCTCCGCTCTGCTTTGCTATTTTTTATTTACTTTATTATTTATTTATTTATTTATTTATTTATTTTGGCTTCGCATTCAACGGCACTTTTTATACTCAAACATCTCCGCGTCTTATTGAGAGGCGTAATAATCGCGCGACACAACGAATCGATAATGAAATTCGTTGCCAACTCATTTAATAATCGAATTTTATCGATTTTATCGATTTGTTGTTGCAGCCCTAACGAATGTTCTGGTTTACAGTTAAGCAGGCACTCTGCTCTCCCTACGAGGCTGCTCTCAACTTCCCCTTTCTAGACTTGGATGCCTAATGGTGATATCTATCAGTGACCGTCAGAAGAGTTGTAGAGAGTGTGTGGTTATAATGGGTTAAAGCACTGGCTTGTGGGTAATAGAGGGAGTGACAATGACAGTAACTTCTGAGAGATTGACTGTTGTGGATTGTGATTCGTCAGCTAATAGATTGAGTTGTCTGGCCTTTTTAGTTCATACTTTTCTGATACCGTTGACTAGGGCCCTGACACTGCAAACTGCTTTTGGTGGAAGGCTCATTCACTCTTCCAGGAAACTTTGGCAAAATCATTGGAGTGTTAGTCATCAAACTTGATAAGTATTGAACTCATGTGATTATGGTTGAGTATTAAACCTGTATGTTTGATTGCTGCACTGACTTGATTGTGGTGGGGGGAAACTAATATAAACTTAAAGACTAATAACCCAGAGAAAACAAGCATTAGCAGAATTTTGAAGACATTGCTCTGCTGAAGTAGGCAGCATACTCAGACCCATAGACTGACCCTTATCTACCAAGAAAGGGCAGGTAAGTCTGCACTGTATCAGGTGAGCTACGATGACGCATGTATGAAGCAAAGAAGGTGATGTTCTGTAACAGTTTAGCAGTCCACTGCAAGAACTAAGAAACCTAACATGGGAGTTTATCTTTCCTTTACTTTGAAAGGTTTTCTAATTGACCTCAATGACCAGTCACAGATTTTGTGACGTAACCTCAACGTTAGTTGTCGATGATGACCACGACTTGCAGTCAGGTAGCCAGTATTTCCCACCATGCCCCAGTCTCTGAGCAGGGTCTGGTACACGGCTGATGTCATAAAGACACACTGTAATGCAGGGTGAATGAGGAGTGCAAATAACATGACCAAAGGACTTTTTTATTTCAGAATTAACTTATGAGCATGAAAGCCAAGTGGTGTGGTAGATACTTCAGTGAATTAAATTGTATTTTTTATTGCTGGGAAGCTACAAACAGTTTAAGGCTACCTAACTTATTATGACATAATTTGCTCTTTTAGCAAGTAGGAAGTGAAAGCTCATCATCACAGTTCTTTCATTCATGCAGATATGACAGTTATTATTGTCATGACAACAAGGTAGGTGGAGAATGAAATGTATGTTAAAACCCACAGTAGATCTCCACTGTTAGATCCGTCTCTCACAGACCCAGTTAGTAATGTCGTCACATCTCCTGTCATTCCAGGTCCCGTGTGGACTAACAGAAGGAGGTGGGTAGACTATTTCAGCACATTCTTCATCAACATTACCAGGTTGGTGTAGGGTATTATCAGGGTTATTGCCGTACCAGTACCTGCAGGGTCAAATAAGAACACACACACATTTCTTACAAGAAGAAATGTTTCGTCAGGAGACTCAAACTACGGTAAAGATGAGTTCTCTCTCATGCTGTGGTCAGAGGCAGTTCATCCCAAATGTTTGATAGTATTCAGAGATGGGAGCAGGCCAGTCAAGGTTGGTAGTGAAGTTCATACAGAAATGTTTTGGTTAGTTTCGACTAAAACAACTAGTTTGGGCTGCAAAGATCCCTGAACACCAAACACATTTTTTTTGTATCCAATTTAACGGCTCATCAGCAGCTCTGGTCCATTTTCCCAAATCAGTATCCAACTTAATTAATGCTCTTATGGCTGAATGGAAGCACATTCTCAGAGACACCCTGCAAAACAGCCATCCCAGAGGAGTGGCAGCTGTTGCAGCCTCAAAGTGAAACACCAACACAGTGTGTTGCCAAAAGTAGATGAACTACCCATGGTTTTGGTATGGGTAGTTCATCTACTGTGTTTCCTTTGTGGTTTCATGCTGATTGTGATTGCTTGGGCCTGCCTAGGGTGATTTATGGGGCGATGATGTTGGTATAATGCACCAGATAGATGCAGTCAAATAACGGTTGAATATCTGAAAGTATTTCCGTTTTTTATATATTAATCCAGAATCTAAAGAAAGAGTAGTTCTCTTACTTGGGTGTGGTCAGTGGAGTTCCGTCCACCCAGATAAAGGTTCCTTCTGTTACTGCGTCAGTCAGACCGATCCACACTCTCATGTTTCCGTTAACCGCTCTCTCTTTTGTGAGGTTATTGAGGAATTCCTGTCATGGAGGAGGGTTCAGGAGCAGTTTTATTACCTTGATCCTCTCAGTTTTTCTATATTTCTCTCTCCGTCTACTCTCTCAGGCTGTTTTTCTTGGGCTGTTTATGATCACCAGGTTTGCTTCTCTGTCTCTACAGTCCTTTCTGCTGTCAGTCCAGTTTTTGTAGCTTAGAGATGTAGATATGTTGTAACAGCTGCAGCCAAACCTCCTCCACCCATCTTGACCTTCTGTTGGAGATTTGTTTAATAGATTACCAGTAGTAACAGCTACAACTAAACAGCAGACAGCATTCAGGACAGGAAGTAACCTCTGGAAACACAACAGTTAGATATTGTTTCTTCTTGAATCAAATCAGACCCACAGTAACAGCTGCGAGAAAAATAGTTCAATCCCTTAGTTTGCTTTAAATGGCAAATCTTCTCATGCGTTCACAATAGCAATACTTCTGAGTTGAACACGCCACATTAACACAACATTACCCAGACATAACTTCATTTAATATGAATTTCGGGGTACCTGGATGAGTCATCTGACTACTGCACACACATCTGGAATGAAGCCTTGAGCCAGTCTGGGTTCAAATACGGCCCAGGCCTTTTACCCCATGTCCTCCTCTGTCTCTCTGTCTTGTTCTCTGTCTCTCTCTTCTTCTTCTCTCTCTCTTCTCCACACATTAGTCTATCTGTTCTTAGTCTATCAGAAATCAGTAGTGTAATATAATTAATATTCACAAAAGGAAAAATGAGTGACTCCAGGGTTAGCGTACAAAAATATTACTTCTATAAACCTAAAAAATAGGGTAAAGTTTTTTAAATTGTTTTTTACTTTCCCAGTGTGTTGTGTCAGATGTAGATCTACTATCTCTTGCCTCTCCTTTCTGGCGCCTATGTAGTCCTCCTGTGAGGAAATCATCTCTCAATCCTCCTCAGGTGTGCTAATGCTCACCCATCTTGGGGATTGTAGTTTGTTCCATGGCCACCGTTAGAATTTGTAGTCCTGCATGACCTCAGCCACTGGATGGAGACAAATCTGCCTTCTAGCTCTCAGACTCTCATTGTGTCGCAATATGAGTTAAAATTGTCATGAAACTCACCGCACAGCCTCCTCTTAAGGTCATCTCTCTCTCTGGTCAGGTTTGATGTTATGGGGTGTTTACTGTTCTCTCTCTCTGGTCAGGTTGGTGTTTCTGGTCTGTAACTGGTCTCTCACGCTGGTCAGGTTCTTGTAACTGGTCTGTAACTGGTCTCTCTCTATGGTCAGGCTGGTGTAACTGGTGTTCAGATGGTCTCTCTCGCTGGTCAGAATTAAATATGTAATTCTTTTCGGTGAATTGTTTTTGATCGTGATAAACTCTTAAAAAACTTTTTACTCTCTGGTCTGTAACTGGTCTCTCTCTCTGATCAGGTTGGTGTAACTGGTGTTCAGTTGGTCTCTCTCTCTAGTCAGAATGGTGTAACTGGTGTTCAGCTGGTCTCTCTCGCTGGTCAGATTGTTGTAACTGGTCTGTAACTGGCTTTTCTCTCTGGTCAGGTTGGTGTAACTGGTGTTCAGATGGTCTCTCTCCATAGTCCTTATGGTTTTGTCATTATTTACTCTGGTGACTATTATGGATTAAGACATAGAAAATGATGCCTTATGTTACAATCAGCCACAGCAATGATTAACAATGTCCACTAGTGACACAAATGATACACATTGATTATAATGAATTATACATTCATTATAAGTATACATACACATGCACATATTCACACACACATTCACACACACAATAAATTAACGAACGTTTCATTAAAGTACTCACAGATAACTCCTAGTACTATGATCCCAGCCAATAGGAGAGCACACAGCAGCCCTAGACACACTGCTACAGCTGTGGACAGACTCCTGTCCGGACCCCCAGCAGCTGGACACAGTAGGGAGTGTCAGTGGGATATGATTTCAAAGTAGCATTAAGTGACAGAGGTCAGCCAATAGAGCACAGTTGTGTGTGTGTGCGTGTGTGTGTGTGTGTGTGTATGCTGTGTGATGGTTGTGTGTGTGTGTGTGTGTGTGTGTGTGAAAGAATGACTCAAATGAATTTAGAGGTTTTTCAAAAGGCTTAAGTTGTGCGACAACTAATAAAAGAGTATGTGATCGTTTGTGTATGCATTGTGTGTGTGTGTGTGTGTGTGTGTTTAACCTGAGAGCTGATCGCCTGCAGGGTTATCTGGTGTACGGTCCTCTGAGCAGGGG
>BROE01000012.1:14729009-14745951 GCA_036571765.1 Plecoglossus altivelis | reverse complement strand
CCTCATCATAGACATGTTAGCTTTACAGTTCAGTTAGGGACATGCAGCGATCACACACAAACTAAAGATCGACCGTTTAAAATAACCAAGCGTTTGTTTACATTTCAAACTGAGATTATAAATCACTTACGTCGGTTTTAGTCGTCCGCCCGGGGTCCAAGTTAACGGCGTTGTTGACCGGGCCGTAGCACAGACATTCTGTCCAGTTGAGAACGAACCTCTCTGGACAGGGGACCAGTTCCTGCGGACATCTTTTCCGAGGAGAAAAACCGTCTCCGACGACCGGGGAAAAGGCTCCAACGCAGCTTCCTAAAACGAGTATGCATATGAAAACTGCTAATTTGTCCATCGTAACATTCTCAGCCGTATCAGCGAGCGAATGAACAGAGTGAACACAATATTTCAGTAATATACGATAACTTACGACATAATGACATGGAGCTTCTAATGCGTCACAATGCATTTCTGCACTTAACCTGCTACAATGTTGTTGATTTATCCTGCGTGCTTGCCTGTTAAAATGTTAGTTATTTAAAAAAGAATGTAGATACATAATACAAGTACAGTTTTTGTATTTAACATCATTGAAAAGTAGCAAAAATGAGCTAAATAAAAATGTTTGCAGTTTCATTCAAGGCCATTTGGTTTTACTGAGCGATTTCGCAGACGTCAAAAGCCGTGCATTACGTACATTTTCATCCTATTATAACGGTTGTGGATAATCTTGCCCTTCAACCTTAGTTCTACGTTTGTTGAACCTTTGGACCATATTTTGGGATAACACTGAAAACGGAACGTTAGCTTGCTAGCAGCAACGATGTGGCCAAATCGGGGTGTGATTCTAGCTACACGGTAGGGTGGACAGACAAGCAGAAATGTTTTTTTTTCCTTTTCCCCATCGTTGAGAGTTAAAGTCAACGTGACTTAAAGAACTCCAAAGTCAGATTTAAGTCTACACTTGCCATTTTCTCGCAAACTCCGTTTTTGCGGAGTGATTGTACGGAGGCCTGCGGTTCTTCAACGTCCCACTCGAGTTTGACGAAAGATCCAACGTCTTCCGGCCTGTGTTCTTGTTTCCGATAGCTAGCTAGGCGTTAGCTTAAAGAATTAATCAACACGCGATTAAATTATAGCTAACATCCATTTGACTTAGGCTGGTGTTCCTTGCAAGTCATGCTATACTTTAAGTACTATAATGCTAAGAATCTGTGTATGTGTGATGTGTCGATTTTCTCGCTCGCCGGACCCGGAAGTAACAGGTGTGTCGCTCCAGACTCAATAACTTACACTTAAGTTAAGATACAAAACAATCGAAGACTCGACTAAGGTTTAGATTTTTTTAAAGCGATAAAAAAATGACATTTTGACATCACAGTGAGCTAATGCATTTATTGACAGAACACAACCAAGTTGACATAGGTTGGTTGTCTAGGAGATGGGAGGAGATGAGTTCATCTTCCCTCTGTGCTGCGCTGCTGCAGGTCCTGCAGTGCTCCTCTCTGCTCGTCCATCATGATATGTAGGGTGTCCAGGCTGCTCTTAAACACCTCCTGCCAAGCAGCCAGCTGGTCGCGGTAGAACTCCTCATCCTTCTCCTCGTCCTTCTCTGCCCGCCGGCTCCGGCCGGTCGTCTCGGAGCGGGGGGGCAGCGTCTGCCGGCGGTCCAGCTCCTCGCTGACTAGACGTCTGAGGGCCGCCTCCTTGTGCTGGAACATCTCAGCAGTGACTTTGTTCTGCAGCTGCAGGGACAGAAGCTGGTTCTCCACCAGGTTCTTGTCGTTCCTCAGGGTGGCCACGTCCTGTTCCAGGATCCGCCATTTCCCCTCCAGCGCCTCGCGAGCCCTCCGCTCGTCGTCCATCCTGGCCTGGTAGGCGTCTCGCTGCAGCTTGGCGACGGAGATCTCGGCCTGAACCCGGCAGACGTCCACCATCAGCCGCTTCACGCTGCCTCTCGCGGCGACAGCCCGGTCCGTTACCGCGGCGACGTCGTCTCTGGCGTCACCTCTCCGGAGGTCGAAGTTCATCTCCACGTCAACCAAGAGGTCAGAAAGAACCTGGACGGAGAGAGTGAGATGGAGAAACTGAGAGATCCAGCTTGTTACTGGTAAGATAGACAGAGGGAGGTGTGACACTACTGACATTTAAGAGGATATCAATCAACCAATCAAAAGAATCAAGCTCGCCTTCATCTTGTGATCCTTCCTGGCAGACGATGACTCGGTGGCTCTCAGGGACTTGCGGTTGTCTTCCAGCTGTCGGAGGAGGCGACTGTGTTTGCCCTTCCAGGTCTTCGCCGTCTTGCGGAGGAAGCGTGTCCGTTTCCTCAGCACGCTGTTCTCCTCCTCGTGGCTCCTCCACCAGGACAGGAAGACCTCCTCCTGGCTTCTGTACTCCCCCATGGCAGCGTGCGTCCTGGCCAGCTCCCGCTTGGTCGCCACCAGCTGGATCACTGTGACACCCAGCCCCACGGCCCAGACAGCAGGCTCCACCAGGACCAGGTAGGCAGGGTGCCACGGCAACACTGCCGCAGAGGTGTTCCGTATCCATAACAACGCGGAACATGAGAAGTCCTGGATCCATGATGAGATGGAATAGGAGGTATTCAGACTGAACACGGTTGTGTTCAAGACGGTTGAGGTCAACACGGTCTCGTTGGACAGGGTCGGTCTGAACAGGTTCTGGTTAACCACAATGTTGTGATACGTGGTTGGGTTCAACGTGGTCGGTGTCAGTACGGTTTGGTTCCAGGCGGCTTGGTTCAACATCGTCGTGTTGAAGACGGTCGTGTTGAAGACGGTCATGGTCAAGTCAGTTTGGTTCAGCATGGTCTCATTTAAGATGGTCAGGTTGAACACGCTTTGCTTGAACATGATCTCAAACAACATAGCTGGGTTCAACATTGCTGGATTGAACGCAGTTTGGTTGATCGAGGTGAAGTTGAACATTGTCACGGTCATAGTTACCGGCACCATGTCAATTTCCTGGAAAGACAAAAGATTATCTTTACTTTGTGGTTGAGTTTTAATTAGCATTTCATATTATTACCACTCTGCCTTTTGATTTCAAGGTAGTGTTCAATGATTGGCAACATTTAAACAAGATTGACTTTTGACATTTGCTTACCTCATCATAGACATGTTAGCTTTACAGTTCAGTTAGGGACATGCAGCGATCACAACACAAACTAAAGATCGACCGTTTAAAATAACCAAGCGTTTGTTTACATTTCAAACTGTGATTATAAATCACTTACGTCGGTTTCAGTCGTCCGCCCGGGGTCCAAGTTAACGGCGTTGTTGACCGGGCCGTAGCACAGACATTCTGTCCAGTTGAGAACGAACCTCTCTGGACAGGGGACCAGTTCCTGCGGACATCTTTTCCGAGGAGAAAAACCGTCTCCGACAACCGGGGAAAAGGCTCCAACGCAGCTTCCTAAAACGAGTATGCATATGAAAACTACTAATTTGTCCATCTTGACATTCTCAGCAGTATCAGCGAGCGAGTGAACAGAGTGAACACAATATTTCAGTAATGTACGATAACTTACGACATAATGGCATCAACGCATCTATTGCATCACAATACATTTCTGCACTTAATCCGATGTTATTGATTTATCCTACCTGCTTGTCTGTCTAAATTAAAGTTACTAATAATAAAAGTTACATCACACAAGTGCACTCAATATATCTGAACATCATTGAAAAGTTGCAAAAAAAAATGCTTAATAAAAATGGGGGAGATTTTATTTAGAGCAATTTGGTTTTACAAAGCTATTCCACAGACGTGTAAACCCATGCACAACATACATTTTCGGCCTGTATGAACTATTGTAGATAATCTTGCCCTTCAGTTTTAGTTCTACCCGTGGTTAAGCTTGAGACAGTATTTTGTGATTATACTGAAAGCAGATCGTTAGCAAGACCTCCCCATTAACAGCTAACGTCGCTAGCAACAGAGACGTGGCGAAATCGGTTTGTGATTTAAGTTACAAAGTACGTTGGACAGACAGAAATGTTTTGCTCCCAATATAACTTAACGTGACTTCAACAACACCAGTCAGATTTTAGTTAACTCAAGCCGTTTTCTCACAGACATCGTTTTTATGATATGATTTTAGGTAGAGCTAACTACTGTTTCTTAACGTTCGCCTGCTGAGCTTGACACGTGAAGAGGAACAATTTCCGACCTGCTTTCTAGTTTCCGGTAGTTTTCTAGAACGATCGTCTCATTTCACCTGCTGCGTGACAGGCACTGCACTACACGTCGATAATTCTGCCTCCGCACTGCTAATCAAAACCACCGATCGCAATGAGCAAAGGCCAACTCACAACTGTAGGAGCCCATATCTACTCAAGGGTGCGCAGATGTAAACAACAAAACTCGCATTACTCGCAAAACCATATTGACAAACATTTAGTGTACATTTAATACTACTAATTTTTGAATGGTGGGTGGACAATAAAATAAAAGACTAACATCAATACATTTATGATTTGTAAAGTGGATACAAGTCACAAGGATGTGAAGATAAAGCTAGGAGTCCAGTATAAAAGTATCAAGCATACTGTACATGAAGTGAAGTGACGTATTGTCAAGTATGGAGTCCCATACTCGAAATTTACCTCTGCATTTAACCCATCCAAGTGCACACACAACAGAGAGTAGTGGGCAACCGCACGCACACACAGTGAACATACACCTGGAGCAGTGGGCAGCTATTGCTCCAGCGCTCGGGAAGCAATTGGGGGTTCGGTGCCTTGCTCAAGGGCACCTCAGTCGTGGTATCGAAGGCAGAGAGTGCTGTTCGTTCACAATCCCCACCTTCAATTCCTGCCAGTGTGAGAATCGAACCAGCAACTTGCAGGTTACAAACCCGACTCCCTAACCATTAGGCCACGACTTCCCCACATTTCTCTGGCCCTCATTCTTCCTCTGTCTGCTCATAATCTATGGAGTTATTGTTCATTGTGGTCACTCAGGAAGGCCGGTGTGGTAATTGCTGGAGAAGATGTATTCTGGTAAGAATGTCTCTGTGTGGGGTAGCCGCCCCTGTCTTCCCTTACAGAAACCTCTGGAGGGCCGAGGAGAGGGTTTGTGCGGGTCTGGTACTCCTCACTTAGCTCCATCTCTGCTGAAGGAATCACAAATTCTCCCCTGACGGACACTTCCTGTGGGCTGGGACTAAGGACAAGGCCTTCGTGGGTCTGGTACTCCTCACTTAGCTCCATCTCTGCTGCAGGACCCACAAATTCTCCCCTCACGGACACTTCCTGTGGGCTGGTTTGGAGGACAAGGCCTTCGTGGGTCTGGTACTTCTCACTTAGCTCCATCTCTGCTGCAGGAATCAAAAATCCCCCCCTCACGGACACTTCCTGTGGGCTGGTTTGGAGGACAAGGCCTTCGTGGGTCTGGTACTCCTCACTTAGCTCCATCTCTGCTGCAGGACCCACAAATCCCCCCCTCACGGACACTTCCTGTGGGCTGGGTTGGAGGACAAGGCTTCTGTGGGTCTGGTACTCCTCACTTAGCTCCATCTCTGCTGCAGGAAACGCAAACAAGTTGTAGGACATGTTTTCAACGTCGACCTGTCTGTATTGAACCTCAGAAGAGGACAAGAAGGCTTCCCCATCATCTTCCTGGGGAAGGCTGATGTTCACTGGACTGATGTCTAGTTGAATGCTCTGGCGTGGTTGAATCTTGAATATATGATCCCTATATGCCTTCTGGAATGCAGAGGGAACAAGGACACCATCTGAGTCTGAGTGAGCAGGACTTCACGTACACAAAAGATGAATGAAAATGGATTGAGACCTACCGTCGTCAC
The DNA here is from genome assembly GCA_036571765.1 of Plecoglossus altivelis. Classification (NCBI taxonomy): domain Eukaryota; kingdom Metazoa; phylum Chordata; class Actinopteri; order Osmeriformes; family Plecoglossidae; genus Plecoglossus; species Plecoglossus altivelis. The sequence goes on along the minus strand of BROE01000012.1, from coordinate 14,740,124 downwards.
GAACCAGTCCATCTTCAATGCTGGCTTAGGAATATTAGGGTAGAACTCTTGTTTGAGCCTGTTAAACCGAAGGAAGACCTTTTCGTGAGTAAACGTTCTGTGAATCTGGGTGTGATGGTCAAAAATGTTAGATGGAGATATTTGCTTGCCATCGCCTGTTCCTGTAGCATACGATGGCGGAGAAGGAGGAGAAGAGAAGGAGAGCTCCCAAGGAGAGCAGTATCACCCAGAGTATTTGGTCATCTGTTGGGGATTAATAAACAGTTCATTTTGTAAACATAAACCATGTCATCATCTTTTCCCCCCCCAAAAAACAAAACAGTTTTCTGGCAACTGAAAGAAAATGTGTTTTTTTTTTTTGCTGTTGTTTTAGTTTTAATAAGCTCTTACTCTGCAGATCCAAGTTGACGGTAATTGTTTTCCCATTTGTTACTCCAAGTGATGTCAGAGCTTTCAGTGTGAATTGGTAGGACTTCCTGTGAAGATCTTCAAGGGGGATCGTCAAGGAGTTTTCTGTAGAGTCTACCGGACACCATCGATGACCAGGCGTAAAGAGGCCAGAAAAACGTAACATTGTAGTTGGGAATATCTCTTTTTGTTCAGCTTTGACATAAATTCTGTTTGATTGTGGCTTCTAACTACCTTAAGCGAGGTGGTGTCTTACCTGTGCTGATGCTGATAGTTGTTTCCGGGTCGTCATAGTAAGTGAGAATGTATCGATGAATAAACGCTGTCTGTAGCTCCAGGGGAATGGCGATCCATGAAAAGTGAACATGTGAATTGTTCTGGGTGGCTGTGAACTTTGCAGTGTCTTGTGGAACTAATCACAAGAAACAGGGAAGGGTGAATTAAACACCACAGAGACAGTAGGGGAGGGTGGAGATGCTAGGGGAGAGAAGATTGGTAGGATATGGTAGAGAAGAGATACTATGGTAGAGGAGGAGAGATGGTTAGGGTATGCTATGATAGAGGAGAGATACTATGGTAGGGGGGAGAAAGTAGAGGAGGAGAGATGGTTAGGGTAGGGGAGAGATGGTATGGTGGGCGAGAGAAAGTAGGGGAGGGAAGGTGGGTAGGGTAGGGTAGGGTAGGGGAGAGATGGTACGGTAGGGGAGATAAAGTAGGGGAGGGGAGATGGGTAGGTTAGGCTATGATAGGGGAGAGATGATATGGTAGGGGAGAGAGAAGAAGAGATTCTTACTGCACTCATTTACGTATCCCTCTCTCCTCTCCAGTAGTTGTGGGGCTTGTGATGTACAGGCGTAGATAGAGATTGTATACCGTACACACTCCTCAAGGTTGGCTGAAGTCATTGGTAGAGGTCACAGGGAAAAACATCAGATCTACACACTCATCTTTCATTGCAAACTTTCATCGAATGACTTTTGATTGCAGCAATCGGCAAGTAAGGACCGCAACAATCTCTGCTACCTGCCACAGTGCAGAAAGAATGACTCAGCACTCCAGATGAGTATTATACCTGTTTAGCTTAATCAAGGCTGTAGTTTTGACCTCACCTGATTGGATTCTGGCCCTGGTCACCCCAGCTGGCACCTTCACCCATTCTACAGAGCAGGCTCTGGATGTGGGGCACCAGTCCACTACATAGCCACCGCTAGCACTGAGGCTAGCATTCCAGGTCAAGTTGAAGCCACAACCATCGCCAAAAACCTTTGTGGTCACCATTCCATCTGTAAGAACATAATATGGTGGCTTTTATTGAAGTGTTTCATGCTTGTTAAAGGAAACTAGTAAATTGTGTGTGTGTGTGTGTGGGGGGGTTCAAGCTAGAGTAATGTAGATATCTTCAAGCAAGGGTAATGTAGATATCTTCAAGCTAGGGTAATGTAGATATCTTCAAGCTAGGGTAATGAAGATTACCGTGTAGTTATATCTCAATAAGAAATATACACATCTTTTGAAATGTATCAAAATAAGAACAAAACATGGTGCTCCCACGTTTGTCCTCTGCCTCCCTCCCCCTGCCCCTCCTCCCGCTCCTTCCCCCTGCCCCTCCTCCCCCCTGCCCCTTTCTCCCCCCTGCCCCTCCCCCCGCCCCTGCCCCCCCCTGCCCCCCTCCCCTGCCTCCCTTCCTCCCCCCCCCTCTCCCCCCTGCCCCCCCTCCTCCCCCGCCCTCCCCCGCCCATCCTCCCCTGCCCTCCCCCCTGCCATCCTCCTGCCCCTCCTCACCCCTTCTCCCCCCGCCCCTCACCTGGGAAGGACCAGGAAAGGTGACGGACGAAGGAAGGAAGCTGCCGTCAGGTTTCTGCTGCACAGTGACCAACGTATTCCTCCCCAGACACCACGAAGGAGAGTGTAATAATTCCGACTGACTGATGAGGAACGACGGCTTCTTTCCCTGCGGTGCCCAGACGTTTCGCCAGACTACCTCATAGTCCAGATCTGTCCCATGATCTGATGCAAAAGCCCTGAATACCCTGCCCCTCCTCCCCCCTGCCCATTCCTCCCCCCTGCCCCTCCTCACCCCTTCCTCCCCCCTGCCCCTCACCTGGGAAGCGACCAGGAAAGGTGACGGACGAAGGAAGGGAGCTGCCGTTCAGGTTTCTGGCTGTCACCGTGACAACGTATTCCTCCCCAGACACCACAGAAGGGAGAGTGTAATAATTTCGACGTGACGTTGATGATGGATACACGGTCCTTCTTTCCCTGCTGTGATCCCCAGACTTTCCCCAGACTACCTCATAGTCCAGGATCTGTCCATGACTCTGATTGGCTAAAAGCGCCTGAATACACCAATCAGAATGTCATGATTATTTTCATCATTATCTTCATTTCAATCGACTTCCTATTTATTTGAATTTGTTTTTTTCTTATATGTCAATGTATTGCTTTTCTTTCACACATTATGAAGCGAAGCTGGAACAAGCAGATGTGTGTTTAAGTTAGTGCTGTAGAATATGGGCATGTGACGACAGGCCCCAGACTGGAACAACCCCCTCACACAAGCCGATCCCAAATGTTTAACCCTAACCGGAAACTTGCAAGGTTAGAGTTCTGATATGAGTCATCAGCAACCCTACATGGAATTCTTTCTACTCACGTTCCATGCGATGACAGTTTGGTTTTGCTCATTGTGCATCCACACATCCAAAACATCAGGAACTGCAGATATCAAAGCATGAAAACCATGTTAGCATGGAAAGAAAATTGTTTTATTGTTGTTAAAATGTTTTTCGTATCTTTTTAATTGGCAGAAGTCGAGATAATAAGAGGATTTTAGGAAAGACACTCACTGTCCCCTCGTGTTAGGAAGACGCTGGCTTTGCTGGTGTCACCCCATTTCCAGAAGTGTTTGACTGTCCCACACCGTACCTTCACGGTGTAGCTTTGTGCTGGTGTCAGATCAGTCACAACCACAGACACAAGACCAGGACCAGAATAGTTCTTCTGTAGAAACACAAACACAATAAAGTTCCTAGAAGATTTCATCTTCCAGGAGAAAAGGAGATTTTTCCCCAAATGTGAACGGAGAAGATTTTATTTCTTTATTTAGTTTTCTTTCATTTTTGTAACTGATATCTTCTCCACATTGTTAACCCAGACTCACCATCTCCACGTGTCCAGCATGTTCCAGTTGAACTTGGCATAGCATGTCCAGAGTCTTGTACTTCAGTGGCTCCCATTGCCAGTCCAGTCTAACATCCCTAGCATTCACCTCGGATGCCTCCACGCTCAGAGGAGCCAACATCCACACTGGAGGAGCCAGAGTTGCACCCAGTTAAGACACCAATGAGGGCTTGAACTGTTCCTTAGTTTGCCTCAAAGTATGAAGTCATAACAGCGTTTCACAGGTTTTAACAAGTACGGATGATTCTGTAGTTTAGTTGGGGGAAAAGCTAAACGTCTACATGTATATTTACATTCTTAGTCACAAACACTGTATACAATCAGCTATATGAGTAGATGATAAACAGCGATGGCTTGTGAGATCATTACATAGGTTTAATAGGTTTATGCCTTGTCACTACTTGGTGCAAAGATGTCTGTACCTCTTCTCAACAAATCTGCAGTTTCTTGTATCTTGGCAACACCAAGTGGATTCTTGGCTTCTAACCTCCATATCATTTCCCCTTGGCTTACATCAACAGTTTGGATGCAGTTGGACGTAGTCTTCCCTTTCTCTGGACACGAGCTGAAAAGCCCACGCAGAACAGTTTGTGTTTAACAAGGCACAGTGCCAAAAGAACCATACCCAGTTCAAGTACAACGATCATATTCAAGGCTTGAGTCTGTACCGTCCGTTCAGTGTATACGTGGTCTTCCGACGGACCACCATTTGAGTCGGTCTCCCAATGTTCCAGTGACACTCCACTGACTCCAGGTTGCGGGTTTCGCACTCCAAGTCCCTATCGTCTGGAGGGTCTGGAAACAGAACGAGGCTTTCGAAATTAGGGGGGGGGGGGGGGGGGTCTCAAATTCCAACTGTCAGGTTCATAGAATATAGAACATAGAACTTGGAATTCATAGAATATACATACATATATGTATATTATATATATTATAATATACATTCTATACTATGCAGGTATCCTGTATTGGAATTCTTGGTTCTGTTTCCATCCATAGTGTCCTTGTAGTCTTTAAACTAATATCCTCATCCAACAACAAAAAAAGAGTTTTAGTTGAACTGGAAATGAATGGACACCACATCATAAAATAACAGCCTACTGCCAATGATTGAAACTAACATTTGGTTTAAATCAAAGTACTACTTATTACTTACAAAGTATACTTAACAATAAACACCCACCAAAATAAGAAGTACTGCTGGGCAATCAGATGAGGAAGGACAAAAAGAGGTTTGTACTCACACCCGGCGTAAACACAAGTACTACTGTCTTGTTGTTTAGTGGTCTTGCAGCTGGCTGAGAGAGTGCAATAAGGCAAAGCTTCCTGGATGTCCACAGTCATGGCGTAGCTGTGGTTACCCATCCGTGTGACCGTGCGTGTACCGTTAAAGTACATTTTGACCGGGTCTTTATCCGTGGTCAGGCAACATAACGTTAGTTTGCGGCCAACCTCGACACGAGGGTCCTTAGGGAGTATCTCAGGCTTGCTCAAAGCAACTTTCCCTGCAGGAGGTCAAGAAGTTACCGAGTGACTTCCCCAAAACTGCTCAGCTATACAGTAGTCAAATACATTTTATAAGATGTTCCCTTGCAGTTGATGGAGATTTGTGGGGTGTACATCCAGGGCACGAAGCTCCCGTTCCACCACATCCCAAAGATGTATGGGGATGCTGGATGTGGATCCCACAAATCTCCATCAACTGCAAGATGCTATCCTATTAATATGGGCAAACATGTCTAAAGAATGCTTTCAGCACCTTCTTGAAGCAATGCCACGTACAATTAAGGCAGTTCTGAAGGCGAAAGGGAGTCAAACACAGTATTAGTATGGTGTTCCTAATAATCCTTTAGGTGAGTGTATCTGATGATTGTGTGAAGCCTATAGGTAAAGCAGAACTCTGTGGACAGTAGTTGATGTGCACAATATCAGTTCAGTAAGTTAGCAGGTGACTTTCTCGCGTCATGACAGAGCATCTGTGATTAACGTTCATTTGACAGTAGTGTCACATTGTAATACTAACAGCGTGATGCACCTAGCAGTTTCAACCTCTCTCATAGGGGGGCTTTTTACTGTCTGAAAACTGACCTATCAGGATCACTTACCCGGATTGGTCTGAAGGGGGCTCCACCGACTGGTGTTGTTTAGGCGTCGGGATCGTAGTCTGACCGCGTGAGTGGTACACTCCAAAGGTAACGGAGACCTCCAACTCCACAGATGTTGAGTTCCAGTCTGGTCCGATCTCACTTCGATAGCCTCCTTTGGAACAGAACACGACAAGGGGAACATTTGGAAGAGTTTATCAGAGCTAAGTTGTGAAAGGGAATGACTTGCTGGCTGTGGTTTAAAAAAATGCAAATATGTTCTCTCACTTTTATTATTGATAATTGTATCTGAATGTTGCATAGTTATTTTAAAATACAGTTTTCAAATACTTACACTGTGCAACTTTTTCAGGTCGTCTGTGTAAAGAACCTCCACGTCATAAATGAGTCCCTTATTTGTCCCAGATAACACAGCGTCATCCCACGAGGTGAATATTGTCCACGATTTATTGTCAAAAATCACGTTAACGTTCTCCGGTCCACAAAGAGACGCAGTAGCGTCTGCATTGACGAGATATCAAAATGAATTCATATTTGTCAAGATATTACATTTGAAAAAAACTTGACAGAACAATGTAGGTATATTAACAGATACAGACTACCAATTATTGTATATAATATTCCCGTTAAATAGTTACCGTCTGGGCATGCTGCTTGTGAGCTTAAAGTTAAGAGCGAAGAACACAGCAGCCAGCTCAACATTGTCATTGCGGCGCCTTGAAGAGGATATGACTCCATTTAATTATCTACAGCACAATTCAAGTTCTTAGTTCAATAACAATAGCCCAAATCTGAATCCATTAATAAGATGTCAGTCATGCAGTCACCGCTAACTAGCTTACGTGAAGGTGTTTTCAAAGGCACCAATTATGGTTCACGGAACTTCGGAAAGCCGAAAGAATTCCGCAAAACCAGCGAGGGGCGGAGGAAAAGTAACTCAATATTTGGAATGGATGTTCTGGCACATCAGACCTATAAAGACAAAATATTCATTGACGCCAATTAAGATGGTTTTGATCATTAACTCGATATTAAGGCTATCGATAACTTTTTTTAATACTTTTTTTTATTTTTGATCCGTCTTTGGGGCACCCAAACAACCGCTCCCCGATTGAAATCAAGCGTAAGGAATCACGTTAAATTTTAAAAAAAGCGTTAAATTCACACATAATAGTCCGATTACAGAAGAAAACGTACCTCTTTCGTTTTGTAAGCAAACTGTCAGTCCATTCAGCCACTGAGATTCACACCCGTATTCGCGTAACAGAACTCAAATTCCTATGAATAATAACCAGTCTTGACTGGGAACTTCCGCAAGTATCGTTCCTATATATATGGAAACCTCAACATATATAATAATATTAACCGTATTATCCATAGGTAAAGTGACATTGCTACTGCTTTTTGTGTAGGAGGGCGAACCGCTGTAGCGCAAATATTGGTTTAGTCGGTGGGAGTCTGTAAATGTTCCATTCAGTTTGACGTTTACACAACCAACCAGGATCGCTACTACTGACTCAACGTTTGCTGAAAATGAGAATGAAAACGAGTAGAAGTGTACGTGACGCTTCAAGGACTTACGAAATGAGAACCAAATGCTTGTGACCGTTCGTACACAGTACAAATAAATACAACGGATGACTTGACGTACATTTTTTTAATGCATTTCTTTGTTGTTATTTTTGGGCTTATCGGACTATGAAAAATCAACAAATCAAAACATTCAGGATAACTCAACAGGGAATAACGCTTATTGATTCAAAGGAAACATACTGAACTTGAAAAGGGTCATTTGAGAAGAGTTATAAATAAACCTTATTTTATGAGTCACTCCAAGTCATCAGCGTTGCACACACGTTCACAAAGTGCTTAAAGAATCTCGTGAAAGTGTCAGTCCACTTACACAGAATAGAACACAGAAAAACAAGGTGCTTGAGTTTTTAAAACACTCAACCGTTCGCAAAAAGTTCAAAATCATTTCCTGACAACCTTTTGACATTTGACAATGTCGACCGCTGGAAAAGTCAGTTTACTTTTTGGTCCCAAACAATGTATCTTGCTGTCGTTGCTCACTTCAACTGTCACTCATGTAAATATAACAGAAAACGAGTTTTAAAATAACGCGTTCATTCAATTAGTGTGATCATGCGGTTTACCGTTTAATAATTTAGCATAAGGCCATCCTATTAATGAACATTTGTGAGTGGAAAATACCTATACCGTCAACCCATTAAAATGTGGGTTGATTCTAGTGTTGGTTTTCATCAAGAACGAAACAATTGTAAGGATTAAAGGAAGCTAACGCCAAAACCGACATCTCAAACACAGTCGATTTTTTCGTCCTTTCAGGTTTCCTAATTCTGCCAGTTTATTCTAGGTTATGAATGACAAGGTCATTGAAACAAACAGCAAATAGTGCAGTGAATCAAAGCCATTCTGAGACATCGGAGATGCTTCAGAACTCTTGTGCTGACCCCCCACCCCCACCCCCACCCCCACCCCCGCGTTCATTCAATTAGTGTGATCATGCGTTTACCCGTTAATAAATTTAGGCATAACGGCCCATCCTTATTAATCTGAACATGTGAGTGGAAATACCTAATACCTCAACCCATTAAATGTGGGGTCTGATTCTAAGTCCTTGGTTTTATCAAGAAGACGATACATTGTAAGATTAAAGGAGCTAACGCCCAAAAACCGACAATTCTCAAACCACAGTCCGAATTTTTGCGTCCTTTCAGTTTTAAAAAAACACTAATTCTTGCCGTTTCTATTTCTAGTATGAATGACCAAGGTTCATTGAAACAAACAGCAAATAGTGCGCAGTGAATTCAAAGCCATTCTGAAGACATCGAGAGATTGCCATTCAAACTCTTGTGCTGACCCCTCTATCTTCTCTCTATCCTCTCTATCCCCCCACCCCACCCCACCCCACTCCCACCCTCGCCCCACTCCCACCCCCGCCCCACCCCCCCCCCACCACCCCACCCCCCCCCCACTCCCACCCCCACCACCACCACCCCCACTCCCCCCACCCCCACCCCACCCCCACCCAGAAAGAAAACCGTACGTGAACATTTGGTAGATGTCTTACAGAAGTAGCTCAAATATTATTCATAATTATATAATAATATTATTAAAAACAACAACTACTACAACAACAACAACAACAACAACAAAAGCAAACAAAATAAAATAAAGAAGAATAAGAAGACTTAAACAAGAGAGAGCTCTTCCATCATCGAATCCGTCCACAATGACGACCAACTGCTTCAACATTGTCCCCACTGTCGGCTTCATTATTCACCGTCCCTAATTCAACGCCGTCACTCCTTCCCTCTGCGATCAGGTGCAAACATCAGACAGACGGGTTATTCCCCCAAAGTCCCTCTCCTCTCCTCTATGTGCAAGGATGGAGCGAGGAGGCGAGGGAGAGGGGGGGGGGGCGGGGAAGGAGGTGGCAGACGTCACGATTAGGAGGAGTCGTAGTGCGGTTATGTCTCTTTAGTGTTTTAGTGAAAGCAGCCCACTTTGGGTGAAGCTATCTGTGAGCTCACATCACATGCTTGGTTTTGTTCTAGAAACGGTTAAGAGATGCAGTCGTGTAATATTGAGGGGTGGGGGGGGGGAGGGGCGGAGCGCTGTTTGGGATTTCAAACTTGAACAGGGAGTAAACGTCTGGATTTGAAAGGATCTTTTGATGTTAGCGGCGTTAGCGTAAGCGTCCCCAGAGGCTTGGCTCGGAACGCTTGTTGCTAAACGTTTGGATGCCCGGACTGCTTCACACAGCCAGCCCACCACATGTGCTTCACACATGTGGTGGGCTGGAGGGGGCAGGCTCGGAGGGATGTGGTGGGCTGGAGGGATGTGGTGGGCTGGAGGGATGTGGTGGGCTGGAGGGATGTGGTGGGCTGGAGGGGGCAGGCTAGGAGGGATGTGGTGGGCTGGAGGGATGTGGTGGGCTGGAGGGATGTGGTAGGCTGGAGGGACATCATGGGCTGGAGGGATGTGGTGGGCTGGAGGGACGTCATGGGCTGGAGGGATGTGGTGGGCTGGAGGGGGCGTCGACTGGGCTGTTCTTTGGCGGCATGGACAGAATGCTCTCTGCCTCTTCGTACATCTGGGGAGAAAAGGGAAGGAAGAGGAGCTTGCAGTATATTGTGGATCTACACACGGTGTGTGTATGTGTGTCTGTGTGGGTGAATGTGTGAGTGGGTATATGTGAGTGGATGTGTGAGTGTGCGTGTGTTTGTGAGTAGACATGTGCGCATGTGTGTTATGTGTTAGTGTGTATATGTGTGTGTATTTGCATGTGAGTCGGTGTGTGCGTGAGTGCATGTGAATAGACGTGTGAGGGTGTGTAAGTGGATGTGTATGGGTGTTGGTGTGCGTAAATGAGTGTGTGCAGATGTGTGTGTGCACATGTGTGTTTCTGAGTAGACGTGTGTTTGTTTGTGTGTTTGTGCGTACCGGGAGAAAGGGCACGTCTTGGAAGAGTTCCTGGATGAAGCGTCGTGAGGGCAGGCGGAACATGCAGTGAGCCAGCAGATGGGACACCTCCGAGTACAGGCAGATATCATCAAACGCATACGGGAACTTCTCCTTGATCCTGAACACACACACACACACACACACACACACACACACACACACAAGGAAGCATGAAGAGAAAAAAAACGCAGGTTTGTGTGTGTGTGTGGTGTAAGAATTCAGCTTTGAAGTTAAAGGCAGGATAATCTTACCAGATCAACTCAAATGCGCGTGCGTACGCATGAGCGTGCATGCGTGTATACACGTGTGTGTCTGTGTACAAATGTGTGTAAGTGTGTGTCTGCGACTGTGTGTGTCGTACGTTAGCAGGTTGGTCTCGTGGCCCTTGGTGCCCACAGAGGAGCTGAGGTGGACCACCAGTCGCAGAACCTCCTTCCTCAGAAGAACCCTGCCGGTGGGAGCGTCCTCTGCGATGGACTTCACTCCTGGGCGTTGTGGAGGAGGAGGTAGAGGGTGGAGGTAGAGGGAGGAGGTGAGGGTGGAGGAGGAGGTAGAGGGTGAAGATAGAGGGTGAAGGTCGAGGTTGGAGGAGGTAGAGGGTGGAGGAGGAGGTAGAGGGTGGAGGTAGAGAGAGGAGGAGGAGGTAGAGGGAGGAGGGTGGAGGTGAGGGTGGAGGTAGAGGGTGGAGGAGGAGGTAGAGGGTGGAGGAGGAGGTAGAGGGTGGAGGTGAGGGTGGAGGAGGAGGTGAGGGTGGATGTGGAGGGTGGAGGAGGTGAGGGTGGAGGAAGGAGGTGAGGGTGAGGTGGAAGGGAGGTTGAGGTGGAGGAGGGAGGTGGAGTGGAAGGGAGGAGGTGAGGGTGAGGTCAGGGTGGAGAGTGAGGTGGGAGGTGGAGGTTAGAGGGAGAGGTGGAGGAGAGAAGGGGAGGTAGAG
>BROE01000012.1:14712136-14728980 GCA_036571765.1 Plecoglossus altivelis | reverse complement strand
GGATAGAGAGGAAGGAAGAGAGGAGGTCATCACGCTTAAGAGGGAAGGAGGGATGAGAGTGAAGGCTGGAGAGGTAGATGGATGGAAGAGGTGGTAGATGACGCTGGAGGAGGAGGTAGAGGTGGAGGAGGTGGAGAAGGAAAAGAAACAGGCAGGGAAACGAAGACGAAGACTTTGATGTGAGAGAGAGAGAGAGAAGGTGAGGAGAGGAGGAGGAGGTGAGGGTGAGGATGGAGAGTGTGTAGAGGGGCTGGTGTGGAGGAGGATGAGGGTGGGCTCGGAGATCCCGCGGGAGGTACGGCCTGAGGGTCGGAGGTCAGGGTGGGAGAGGAGTGGACGGCTGCGTGGATGGTGAAGAGAAGGGGGTGGAGGTAGAGGGTGGAGGTAGAGGCGCTCGGAGGAGGTGAGGTCGAGGGTAGAAGGACGGAAGGTAGAGGCGAGGCAGGCTAGAGGGTGGAACGGTTCAGGTCGACCGTACTTTATTTCAATGCCTGTCCACAACATCCTGTTGTGACCTAAACCCTTCTTTAGTTTTGAACCTGTGTTGGAACGTAGCTATTCTATCGTCAGTGTGATCGCCACATGATCCTATATATCTACAAACATAGCTGAGCCTTACCACTCACCTCAATTTTTCTACGCTAGAATCAACAGAAGGATATTGCCTAGAGGGTAATAAATATATAAATAATATCTCAGATTAAAGGAAGTGGACCGGTTCTACCCAGCAACAGTTCGTGCTAGTGTGTGCTTCCTGCAGAGTCCTGGGAAAACGGAGCGTATCGAGCTGCAAGCCGGACACCCCAGACAAGCGTAGGGAATGGGGCATGACCACTCACAGATGGTTATGTTTCTCAAGAAATAGCCAGGACTGGAGCATCCACCTTCACTGAGAACTACACGGGGAAATATCACTGTCAGGTCTGCAGAAGGAAGCGGTGAGATTGAGTTTAAACACAACCAGCCCAGGTACAAGGCAAGCTGTTGATTTGCTGTTTGAAGGGAGGGTTGATAAGACACGTGGCTGCGTGTGGGTGTGTGTGGAGGCGTGTCTTAATGCTTCCGAGTGTGTGTGTGTGTGTGTGTGTGTGTGTGTGTACCGGGGTTGCTGGCGTGAGCATGGCAGCCCAGCACAGCCAGACCGCTGCAGTACAGACAGTTGTCGTCGCTGTGCTCCTGCAGGCCTGTCTCCTCTGAGCCCAGAGGTGGGCCGGCCCGGCTTCCTGCCATCAGCTCTGTGATGCTGAGCTGGGAACGCAACCCTGCGTGTCTGGGTCCCTCGCTGGGGCCTGAGGGGACAGGGACAGTGGAGGTGAGGAGACAGGACAGAGGAGAGGAGACAGGACAGAGGAGGAGAGGAGACAGGACAGAGGAGGTGAGGAGACAGGACAGAGGAGGTGAGGAGACAGGACAGAGGAGAGGAGACAGGACAGATGAGGAGAGGAGATGTCACAGGACAGAGGGGGTGAGGAGACAGGACAGAGGAGGTCAGAGGTGAGTAGAAGAGAGGATAAAAGGGGAGGAAAGGAGTGGAGGAGGATACAGAGGAGAGGACAAGAGATGGAGGAACACATGCAGCCTGAACACCATACAGAGCCAGAGAGAGAGGAGCGGTGGGGAGGCAGAGAGGGATGATATTCTCACCGTCTGAGTCTCCTGAGAAGAACTTGGCAGATCTGTCCTCGGAAGCAGGACTGGTCCTCTTCTGGAAGTACGGAGTCTCCTTGATCTGAGACCACATGCCAGAGTTACAGGAAAGACTTGACTTTCGAAACAAAGATCATAATATTCAAGAGTTCTGGGAAAGGATGGTCCATCTTTGACGGCCAAAGATGTCCCAGCTGGTAGGCTTGAGCAAGCGGAGGAGACAAGAGGGAGAGAGAGAGACAAAGAGCGACAGAGAGAGAGACAGACAGACAGACAGACAGACAGACAGACAGACAGACAGAGAGAGGAGAAAGAGAATAGGGGGGAGAGACAAAGAGAGACAGACAGAGAGGAGAAAGAGGATAGGGGAGAGAGACAAAGAGCGACAGAGAGAGAGAGAGAGAGAGACAAAGAGCGACAGAGAGAGAGAGACAGAGACAGAGACAGACAGAGAGAGAGAGAGAGGAGAATAGGGGGGAGAGAGAGCGAAGTTCTCACGTGGAACATGTTGTTGATGTCGACCGGCAGTGCCAGACCGATGTAGTCATCAGAGGAGGTGTAGGAGCATGAGACCATGGAGCGTAGCGAGGAGCAACGCTGAAGAGAACTCTGACTGATGGGGCTCAGAAGGTCCTCCTTATCCAGGGAGGCAAAGCTGAGGGCCTTCAGGAACCTGCACACACACACGCATGCACGCACACGCATGCACGCACACACATGCACGCACACACACGCACACGCATGCGCACACACACACATGCACGCACACACATGCACGCACACACACGCACGCACACACACGCACGCACACACACACACACACACACACACACACACGAGTCAGAGCCATGGTCATACACAAACAGTCAGGAATCTGTGCACACATGGCCGGGAATTGTAGATCAGAAACAGACTCACTGTTGGGAAGCAAGGTGAATAAACACACACAGGGTCAGATATGATACCTATACACACGTCTAGAGCCACACACACACACAAGAGAGGTAGGAGACGCAGGTCAACAGAGATCAAGCAAACACGCTTGTTAATGTTGGCTCAGCGCCCTGCGATGGGAGTTCCTGATGGAGCGTTTCCATAGAAACTATTCACTGCTGTAATTACCCTCCTGCCAGACAAGCTGGCAAGCTCACCACACCAGACCACAGAGGTTCAAGGAAATCACACCCAGGCAAGATATATGTCATTCCAAACATGACGTGGCATCTACGCCAGGCATGGCGGTGGACGCCATAGGCTTTACAGACAGCGTACACCAGTGATTACTGGTCATAAGGAACAGGAAGGGGATGTGAGTTGAGTTGGGGAGGAAGAAGTGTGGTGGTACTGTATAGAGGACCAGATTAGAGGAGGGGGGGGAGGGGTCAGATTAGGCTATATCTACCCTGATCATAGTTACCGTACCTCCCTTACTGCACACCATGTGCCTTAAAACCATGTCTTAACAAGCAAACACACGCAAACACTCACCAGCTGTTTGGGGAAAGAGGAGGGGAGTAGAGGGAACAATAGATCTCACTGGTTAATAAACAGAATTAGTCATCCGGAAACGTTTGCCTGAAGCAATTAGTCATGTCTATGAAAGTTAATGAAAAAGGAGTCTTTAGCTGGCTTTTGGTTTTCGGAGCCTAACTGTTGTCTGGAGCTATTATTAACTGGGGGGAGGGAAATAGAGAGAGAGTGAAGCAGGGAGAGAGACTGAAAGACAGGAAGAGAAGGAGAGAGGGAGGGAGTCAGGAGGAGAGGGAGAGAGACAGGAGGAGAGGGAGAGAGACAGGAGGAGAGGGAGAGAGACAGGAGGAGAGGGAGGGAGTCAGGAAGAGAGGGAGGGAGAGTCAGGAGGAGAGGGAGGGAGACAGGAGGAGAGGGAGGTAAGAAGGGGGAAGAAGACGTAGAGAGAGTTTCGTTGTACAGAAATCTGGGGAAGTATTGAGAAACAGATGTAAAAAGAAACAGCTGAGGCTGCAAAATGCATGTGACACAGAGGTTAGCCTGTGTGTGTGTGTGTGTGTGTGTGTGTGTGTGTGTACATGCGTAGTGCGTACCTTCGCGGGGTGAGCCTTGAATCCAGGCTTCCGGTCTTCATGGTGATGGTGTCCGTAAACAGGACGTCCTTGGCGGGCGAGGCCAGCGCTTCGCTGTGGGACAGCGAGGGGTGGAGCCTCTGCTGCTGCAGCCTCTTCAGCGCGGCGTAGCCCAGCGCGTCTCTAGGGCTGGCGTATCCATCACGACCGCTGGAATACTTGAGCGTGGCGTAGCCCAAAGCGTCCCTGGAACTCGAGTACGTTAGCCCGCAGTCGTTCAGGCTGCTGAGGGTGGCGACGGAGGGCGACTTGAGCGACTGGGCGCGGCGTGGGAGGGTGTGGGAGGAGCCAGGAGGGACCAGGGCGGCGGGGTTGGGCCTGGGGAGGGGGGAGGAGTCAGGCTGCCGGGGGGAGAGGGAGGGCAGGGTCTGGATGGTGCGGGCGCTGATCACGGTGTTGAGGCTGACGCAGTCTGTGTCCATAGTGGAGGGCAGAGTCTCCCGCGAGGGGGAGGAGCTCATGGAACTCACACCACTTGTGGTCGTGTCCGTGTTGAAGCTCTGACTGCGGCTCTTGAAGTGAGCCCCACCCCCTGGCGCCGGCCCGTCCCCCCCCAGATGCTCCCGGCTGCTCCTCTCCCGCTGCCCCGCCCCCAGACCCCTGCCGCTGCCCACCACCAACCCCCCCTCCCCCTCCCCGATGCTGGGGGTGCTCCCCCGGTTCTCCCCCGACTTGAGGCCCACGAACGACGTCTCCAAGGAAACCGGGGGGCTCCCGGCCAGGCGGCCCTCGCCGTCGTCGTAGACGGGGAACACGTCGGCGCCGCCGAGGCCGTACGAGGGCTCCGTGACGGTGCGCTTGCGTCCGGGCTTGGCGTCCGGGCCCCGGCCCTGCCCGGCGGGCTTGGCGTCGCCGCTACGGAGCTTCTTGCCGGACAGCGAGAAGGAGTGCAGCAGGCGGGTGCGAAAGCGGCTGGATCCCAGCAGGGTGAAGGGGATGCGATCCTTCAGCAGCTTGGGTCGGAGGTAGAGGGGTGGCTCTGATGGGTCGCAGCCCTCCAGCCTCTCATCATCTAAGATGTACAAACCTGCCGGTCAGAGTTGGCAGTTACAGAGACCACCAATGTGGGGATTTGTGGCGGCTGTTCTGTTTTTTAGCCAGAGGCTGTTTGTTGGTGTAACAAATACTTCAAATGCCATAGGAACAATAGAATGCAGGATGTGTGACTCTGAACTTCCAGTGAAGACTTTGCTCAGACCCTTCTTGTTGTGTTGGTAACCTCATGTCACAATGCTGACAAGCACCTTATGCATTTGTGTACGATGTCTGTCTATGTGAAGTTAGAACTAACTGCTCCATGAGAACTATTAAAGCTCTTAACTAAACTGCCACTAATCCAACTCACTGAGGGGAACCCGTTCTGCGTGATACTCACTGAGAGGAACCCGTTCTGCATGATACTCACTGAGAGGAACCCGTCCTTCGTGATACTCACTGAGAGGAACCCGTTCTGCGTGATACTCACTAAGAGGAACCCGTCCTGCGTGATACTCACTGAGAGGAACCCGTTCTGCGTGATACTCACTGAGAGGAACCCATTCTGCGTGATACTCACTGAGGGGAACCCGTTCTGCGTGATACTCACTGAGAGGAACCTGTTCTGCATGATACTCACTGAGGGGGAACCCGTTCTGCGTGATACTCACTGAGGGGGAACCCGTTCTGCGTGATACTCACTGAGAGGAACCCATTCTGCGTGATACTCACTAAGAGGAACCCGTTCTGCGTGATACTCACTAAGAGGAACCCGTTCTGCGTGATACTCACTGAGAGGAACCTGTTCTGCATGATACTCACTGAGAGGAACCCGTTCTGCGTGATACTCACTAAGAGGAACCCGTTCTGCGTGATACTCACTAAGAGGAACCCGTTCTGTGTGATACTCACTGAGAGGAACCTGTTCTGCGTGATACTCACTGGGCTGCGTGGCGTCGCTCTCGCTGTTATGCCGGGAGCTGGTGGACTCCGAGGTGAGGCTGAGGGTACTAGGACCAGATGACAGCGGCGCGGCCGGGTGAGGCTCCACCTCCTCCGGGACCACGGGCCAGGGCGTGCGACGCCCATGCCTGACGGCGTCCCAGCCCTGCTGCTTTAAGAACTCACAGCCCTGCCGGGTCTTTCCAATCAGGCCCAATACGTACACACACGTCCTGGATGACAGATGGGAGAGAGAGATAAGAGAAGACAGACAGAGAGAGAGAGAGAAGGAGAGGGACACAGAGAGAGAGAAGGAGAGAGAGAGAGAGAGAGAGAGAGAGAGAGAGAGAAGGAGAGAGACAGAGAGGTAAGAGAAAAGAGACAGAGAGAGAGAAGGAGAGAGAGAGAGAGAGAGAGAAAAGGAGAGAGAAACAGAGAGAGAGAAGGAGAGAGAGAGCCGAGGAGACAGAGAGAGAGAGAAGGAGAGAGACAGAGAGAGAGAGGGAGAGACAGAGAGAGAAGGAGAGAGAGATCCGAGGAGACGAAAAGGCTTTTGGACCTGACCCACCCTCGGACAGACAGAACCTCGCAGTGCTGAGCCAGAGCCACTATATCCAGAATCACCCCCTCCTCCTGCAGCAGGTTCAGACCCCAGTTGGACGACCCAATGTTGCCCTGGAGACAGTGACAAGTAGGGAGTATAAGTATTTTTACTGTCTAAACTGCCTAAATCCTAAGACAGTGTGATAATGACATAAAGGGTGTGTGGGCTTTGTAAGGTACACTGACCAGGGCCCACAGAGCCGCCTTCAGCTGCTTAATGTCCTCCCAGCGGTCTAGCATCGGGGAGCGGACTGTGTAGCTCAGGTCAGGAACCACGTTCTGGAACACAGGGTGAGGGGAAGAACAAGAGACGTGTGTGTGTGTGTGTGACAGAGTGAGAGAGATGCGTGTGTGAGGGAGAGAGATGTGTGTGTAAGAGAGAGACGTGTTTGTGAGAGAGAGAATGTGTGTGTGTGCGTGTGTGTAAGAGAGAGAGACGTGTGTGTGAGAGAGAGAAGTATGTGTGTGTGTGTGTGTGTGTGAGTAAGTGAGCGAGTAAGAGATGCGTGTGACAGACAGGATGTAAGATGAAATGTGTGCGTGAGAGAGATGAAGCGAGTGTGTGAGATAAAGCAACAGAGAAAATGAGTTCACATCGCAACATGTTAACATCTGGTATTGCCATTGTTTTCGCTACTTCAACTGAATAAGCTGCATTTACCTGGGTCTCCAGTAGATGGCAGCCTGTCTTGTCATGAACAAGCTGGCCATATAAGTGCACAGGAAGATAAACATTTGGCCTCTGTAACCTGCCATAAAAACAACACAACCACGAGACCATGAGTAACTCCGCTTCTGTCAGTTTGCACACACAAACCAATAACACAAAATAATCCGTGTCTGTAAAGGGTCATGTGACACGCTCCCCGGGGTCGTGAGGTCACAACACACGACTGTAGGGTTTGGCAGCAGTTAGCGAACGTAGTTCGTCTCGCTCCAACAGAGTAATTCGAGTAAGGTAGTTTAGAGGAGCCTCGTTCAGAAAACATCTGCTCCTCGATCATGTCCACATACTTCAGGTTGTACTCCTGTCGGAGACAGACGGGGGGACAGAGAGGGGACAGTGTGGGGGACAGAGAGGGGACAGTGTGGGGCCACGACGAGGAGGGGACAGGAGGGGGTGGACAGAGGGGCACCAGTTTAGAGCGCGGAAGAGAGGGGACAGTCGTGGGGGACGAATAGGTGAAGGAGGGTGAGACAGAAGGGGAGAGACGGGGGGACACAGGAGGGAAGAGATGGAGGGAGGACAGAGTGGGGGACAGAAGGGGGAGACATAGGGGGCACAGAAGGGGGAGACATAGGGGGGGACAGAAGGGAGAGACGGGGGGACACAAGGTGGAGACATAGGGGGGACAGAAGGGAGAGACATAGGGGGGGACAGAAGGGAGAGACATAGGGGGGGACAGAAGGGAGAGACATAGGGGGGGAGACAGGGAAGAGGAGAGACATTACGGGGGGAAGAAGGGAGAGGCCCATAGGGGGGGACAGAGGGTCAGACAGGACCTTAGGACAGCCTCTCAGCCCTGGACATCAGTTCTCCTGTCGCGAATGTTCTCGATGTTTCCCTCTTCCAACATAACTGGTTCAAATGAATGGCTTCTTAATGACGCATTAAGTCAAACCAGGTGTGTGAAGAAGGACACATCTAGGATAAGCAAAGACAGGTGATACTGAGGACCAGTACTGGGAAAGCCTGTTTCAGAGCAAATGCATGACTGTTTACACTAGAAGTGGATGAGTCCGGCTCCTAAAACAGCTTAGTTGTGTTTTCTTTATTGGTTCAAACATAGCTACAAAAGCTAACCACAAATAGCAGTGTCATAGCAGCATTTTCTGTCTTTACTGTTACCTTCTGCCATTTCTCCAGCTGTTTGGTGATGTAGCCCCTTTCGTTGAGGTAGGAGAACCCCTTAGGAATTGACAGGAACCTAAAGAACCCAAAAACACCAGCCACAAGCAGAACTAACATTCATTCATTTTCTCACTGCTGATCCCTGGTAGAGACTGCAGTGCCGTTCCCGTTGGGGTCACGGGTGACTGGCTATAGGCAGGGGTACACCCCAGGGGTTAGGGTTAGGGTTAGGGCTAACACAGAGACACAGACAATCATTCACACTCGCGTTCATTTGCTAGGGGCAATTTAGAATTTCCAATGAACCTATCACATGCATGCTTTGGGACGGTGGGAGGAAACCAGAGTGCCCGGAGAGAACTCATAATAACACGGGGAGGATGTGAAACAAACCCATCATCTCTTAACCGCCCTGCAACTGTGCATCCTGAGAACTAACATGGCCGACACATATATTAAGTTTACACAGGTGAAACGGACAGATTAAGGAACAGTACAGATTACAAAGCTAACACAGATAGTAGTGTTAGAGCAGCAACATAGCTAACAAAGCTAACACAGATAGTAGTGTTAGAGCAGCAACATAGCTAACAAAGCTAACACAGATAGCAGTGTTAGTGCAGCAACATAGCTAACAAAGCTAACACAGATAGCAGTGTTAGAGCAGCTACATAGCTAAAAAGGCTAACACAGGCAAGCAAAACAAGGGCATCTGAGGTAGCTTCCTACCGTAGCAGCAACAACACCCCTTTGTCTCCCAGGTGTGTTAGCGCTGGCTTCATCTGGATGAGAGCATGGAGGTTGGCCTGGTAAGGAAAAAAGATATTTATTCACTTTTCAGTTTTTCTTGGTTTGGCCTGCTCACCTACATCACCCCCTAGTGGTCCAATAAGGAATTGCTAGGATTGAGAAGACTTGTCTACAGCTACAACTAGGGAGGGATTCAAACCTGCAAACCTTTGACCTGCAGTCAAATGCTCTACCACTATGCTAAAGCCGCCCCACATGCAGAATCATTCGCCACACAGGCTACATAGCCGAGAAGTGGTCACTTTGAGAACTGTCTCACATTCACTATATATTCCTTGATGCTAACAACAACAACAAAAAACCCCAACATACAATCCACTTCAAAACCTTGATCTTCCGCTTTCAATTACAATTAATTTCAATGACTGTCCTCAATTACTTTGACCTCTTGACCTCTTCGTTTCGGATAAAAGCGCGTTAAGGAACGTCGTCCCCCTCGTCCCGGTCCCTCACCTTGTCCTCGCAGGCCTCGTCCAGGATGTCCAGGGCTTCCATGGAGACAGTCTTGTTGCGGTCGTGGAGCTGAGTCACCAGCAGCTCGATGCCCCAGTTGCTGAAGAACTCCACGTTGGCTCTCAAGAGAGCCCTTAGGTGCTTGGTGGCGTACAGCCTGCAGTTCTGCAAAGCCACCAACAGAGGGGGGCGATGAGAGATACGACTCGAACTCAGCCTCTCTCAGCTCTGGTGCTCAGGACCCTCTGGCTGTTCTAGATGTTTCTGTCTTCCAACACGACTCGTTGAAATGATTGGGTAGTTGTCAGGCTTCTGTTAAGGCTTGATGATAACCTGTTTATTAAGACCCGTTGTCGGACGAGTGGAAGACGGAAACATCTAGAATATACAGGACGCCGGTTTATTTTCGAACGTGGATGTGACAGCTTTTGTGACAGCTTTTTAAAACTTTTTTTATTTTTTATTTTTATAAATTGGGTCTTGAGGACCAGCATTTGTTTCCATCACTATCTGCGATGTTTCCTATCAGTCAAGCTGATAGTATTGTGGGTTTGAACTCGTGGAGTGTGTCAGCGTGTGGGTGCTGCTTACGTCTGTGGCTGCGGTCAGGATCTTGGACAGGATCACACGGGCCAGACCGTCCCGACTGTAGTCCAGGGTGGACACCGTCAGCTTCAGAAGCACTTCCTGGTTCTTCAGGGTGCAAAGGTTCAATAGGCTAAGGGAGAGAGAGAGAGAGAGAGAGACAGACAGACAGACAGAGAGAGAGAGAGAGAGAGAGAGACAGCGAGAGAGAGACAGCGAGAGAGAGAAGAGACAGACAGACAGACAGACAGAGACAGACAGACCGATGAAAAGAGAAGGAGAAAAAAAGACAGATAAATACAGAAAATGAGAGCCAGAGACAGAGAGAAAGATGGAAAGAGAGGAAGAGAGAGACAGAGAAAGATGGCGAGACAGAGAGAGAAAGAGACAGAGTGAGAGATAATAAGCATGTTTCAATCTACAGCTATCCCAGTCCCCTACCCCCTTCACAGGGGTCTAACCAGACGGGCAGGACACCCACCACTGGAAGACGCTACACTTCTCCAGCGTCTTAACGCCGTGCGGGTGGGCGGAGAGAGTTCCCAGGAACAGGAAGTAATGCTGACTAAGCGTGGTCAGAAGGCCGTTGCTGTGGAAACTGCGATCGGGCTTGAGGCCGGACGAGGAGGCCAGCCAGAGGACGATGTCCTTCACTAGCTCCTCCAGGTACACCTGACCCTCCTGGGGAGAAGGAGAGGGAGGGGGGAGAGACAGAGTGACAGAACAGAGAGAGAGAGAGAAAAAAGAGAGAGCAGTGACAGAGAGAAAAGATAGAGAGAAAAGAGAGCAGAGACGGAGAGAAAAGAGAGAGAGAGAAAAGAGAGCAGAGACGGAGAGAAAAGAGAGAGAGAGAAAAGAGAGCAAAGACAGAGAGAAAAGAGAGAAAAGAGAGAGGCAAAGAGAGAGTACAGAAAGAAGAAAGTGAGGCAGGGAGGATGAGTGGAAGAGGGAAAACTGCTCTCGTGTGTGTGTATGGACATGACGTGTGTGTACACATGTGTGTGTGTGTGTGCGCGTGTGTGCATAGACACGTGTGTGTGTACTCATGGATACACGCGTGTGTGTGTGTGTACGCATGCACACCTGTGTTTCTGTAGTGTGTGAATGTGCGTGCACGTGTGTCTCCCTCACCTCGTCAGACTCCAGCAGGAACTCGATGAACTGGCAGCCCACCACAGTGAGCTGTCTAGCCTTAGGGTGCTCCAGACCCAGGCTGGAGAACAGCTTGCTGCTGGGCTTGTAGAAGTACAGGAGCCTCCGTACAAACCTGCAGCACACACACACAGACACACAGACACACAGACACACAGACACACACACAGACACACACACACACACACAGACACACACACAGAGACACACACACACACAGACACACACAGACAGACACACACACAGACACACACAGACAGACACACACACACACACACAGACACACACACACAGATAGACAGCCACACACACACAGACACACACACACACACACAGACACACACATACACACACACAGAGACACACACATACAGACACACACACACACAGACACACACACACACAGACACAGACACACAGACACACACACACAGATAGACAGCCACACACACACACAAGACAAACACACACAGTAAATGGCACCATGACGCCCATAACCGCACGCAGCCAAAGAAGTGAAGGACTTCAATCAGACTTACTTGTGCATGTGTTCATCCTTATTGCTACGTAGACTAACATTTGGCCACTGAGGGAAGAAAACCCCACAAAACAACATCAGTAATAAGTACAGTAGCATGGCAACACCAGGACAGAGACACACAGTCCCTGGGCTCCAGACCCGGCCAGCGTCGCCCTCCAGGCCTGGTCACCCTCCAGGCCTGCCTGGTCACCCTCCAGGCTGGCCAGGTCGCCCTCCAGGCCAGCCTGGTCTCCCTCCAGGCCTGCCTGGTCACCCTCCAGGCTGGCCAGGTCGCCCTCCAGGCCTGGTCGCCCTCCAGGCCAGCCTGGTCACCCTCCAGGCCAGCCTGGTCGCCCTCCAGGCCTGCCTGGTCACCCTCCAGGCCTGGTCACCCTCCAGGCCGGCCTGGTCGCCCTCCTCACCTTCAGTATGGTGCCGATGAGGACCCAATTCCAGTCCAGGTTCTCTTTGTGGTTCAGGATGTGGCTGTCCCTCAGGTGGGTCAGCAAGGCGTCTTCTGCGTCCTGCGGAACACACAGGAGACACGTTGTCACGGCAACATGGGCTCACTGGGGGCGGGAGGGTGAGAGGGTTGCACAAGCAGGTGAGTGGTTGGATTTCGCGACCTATAAATCCTCCAATCAGTCAACTGGGATACAAGTTGGGTGTGCTTTCGCTACTGGCAATTGTCATGGAGAATGTCGTTTTGGCATATGAGGATCATTTTTTCTCAATGTCATATCTGAGGGTTCTTCAGAAGCTTTTTAACACAGGAAGGGATGAACTACCTGCCTGATTTTGACACCACTTCAAGTTAAGGACCAAGGACTTGTTTTCTTGGAGAAAAAAAATCACCTTCAATGATGAACCCCTGGGTAGCATGGAACATGACCTGGTGTGATGCCAGCTTTGTTACTGTAGCGTGGTGACCTTGCGAGCCCCACCTTGATGACGTAGATGTCTTTCTGGAGCCTGAAGTGCTGCTCCCTGCAGTGCTGCGAGGCTGCGGCCTTGCGGACGATGTGGTCTAGATACAGGCTGTGAGGTCTCGGCCTTCGCTTCTTCCTCTCGTGAAACCGCTTCAGGTGGTTGACCGCTCCGCTCGCACGTCTAGAGGGTCGGAGTTCGCGGCGTTAACGGCAGCGAGATGGTTCCCCGCCACGAGGAACTTGTACATTAAAATACTTTCCCCCTTCTTTTGTGAAAGACTTTTGGTGTTGTGATTTTATATATACACATATATAGGTGTGTTTGTGTGTGGCTTATGTGTGCGTGGGCTGCTTGTGTTTCAATGTGCACAAGTGTGTGGTTGTGTATGTGTGGTTGATTGTGTGTGTGTGTGTCGTTGTGTGTGTGTGTGGTTGAGTGTGTGTGTGTGCTGCAGGTGTGTGTACAGGATGTGTGCGTGTGGTTGTGTGTGTGGTTGAGTGTGTGTGTGTGTGGTTGAGTGTGTGTGGTTTTGTGGGTGTGTGTGGTTGAGTATGTCTGGTTGTGTGGGTGTTCTGCAGGTGTGTGTGTACGGGATGTGTGTGTGTGGTTGTGAGCGCGCGTGCGAGCGCCCGCCACTCACAGTCTCTTCTCCTGAGCGATGTCGAAGGAGGCGGCCATGTTCATGAGGGTGGGCAGACAGTGCAGGTGACAGCTGTGACTGTGCGGGAGGATGGTGTTGGTCTGAGGAAGACAACACAGACACCGTGACCTCACGGGCAGCAGAGGGGACGGCTGACGACAGGACGCCGTGACCCAGGGCCTTTCACACCCCTGCCAGCGGTCCTGACCTCAGCTGACACCAGAGACGCTAGCTGGTTACCATGTGGAGGAGTTCGCCCAGGAGGATGGTCGCTCGGACTGAGATGTTGTCATCACTGCTGGTGATCACCTCAACAAGACCCTGTGGAGGAAGGGAGGGAGGGGGGGGGAGGGAGAGGGAGGAAGGGAGGGAGGGAGAGAAGGGGGGAGGGAGAGGGGGGAGAAAGAGGGTGGAAGAGAGGGAGAGAGAGAAAGAGGGTGAGGGAGGGAGAGGGAGGGGGTGCTTTGAGAAGGCCTTCCGTATTTACCTAGTGCTATTATAGGTGCTTCGAGAAATCGGGAAGTTACAGCCTGGAACAGGGAGGCTCGAAATAGTATCATCGCATGACCTCTAAACAGGCCTTTCTGAGTGGGGGAGGTGAACAGGGAAAACACGTTAGGATCCACCATAGTTAAGCACAGTTCTGTTACCCCTATAACCCTTGTGTTATCATCGGGGGGTCAGAATGGCCGAGTACGATCTGTGAATGCACGCACCACGACGCACACCAACAATGAGACATTTTGATTGTGTGTGCTTGATTGATCTCAGACAAAACTTAATCTTTCCGATTCAAGTGCAGCATGGCTGCACATTACAGTGCCCAAAAGGGTACAGGATAAAAGTAATCAACCTGCTCTTTCAGGGGTTTGAAGGTGGGGTCTTTTTGACTCTTACGACAGGGGGAGTTGCAGAATTTGAAGAGAGCACGAGGGTTAAACTGGACCCTTGACACCGAGCCCAAACGTAAAGACAATATAGACAGGAGTGAAAACCTGACAGCATTTACCCTCAACCCTGTGGTAAATAAAGTGTTGATATACCTGTACAGGTACTTACTCTCACTTCCATGTTTGGAATACAGAGCAAGCCAATCAGAGACTGTATTCCAGAGTTGCCTGACTTGCAGAGATTAATGATGCCTGAGAGGAAGGAGGAGTGGGATGTAAGGCGAACATACTGATACTGCTGAGTAGACGTACACAACCCAGGCACAGGAAACCAGTAAATATCTAACGTTTAGATTGAATTCAAAGGAAGATTTTCCTTTAGGAATAACTGAATGCAAAGACTAAACTAAACGCTCATCTCAAATCGAACATACATGTCAAAACGCAGTTGTTTTCCACGGAAAACATCAAAATACACTTAACGTATACACACTGTTAATGAGAAACATCTTGGTTGACCAAGACTGCATATGCAGAGCTAAATATGCAGAGCTAAATATGAATACATAACACCTTCATTATAACCCTTCCACTGTATGTAAGGCTCCACAAGTCAGAGGTATTACATGTTTACCTGACCAGGAACGAAGGGAAGCTACAATGGACATCTTACTAGCCACAAGAAACGACCAAGCGTCTTGGTCCTTCACAACCACACGACACGCCACGACGAAGCATGACGGCAACTGAGGGCAAACGGCACCGATCAACACAGGCAGGGGGCGGCTCGGCAGGGGGTGGGCTTTCTGCATGGGGGGGGGGGGGGGGCTTCTGTAGGGCCGGGCTGCTTCCTGCAGGGTGGGGCTTCTGCATGGGGTGGGGGCAGGGCTTCTGCAGGGGGTGGGGCTTCTGCAGGGGGCGGGGCTTCTGCAGGGGGTGGGGCGGGGCGGGGCTTCTGTTGAACTCACTTCAGTTGGCTCTCCGCCGTGTCTGAGTTGTGTCTGTAGTGGAAGTCTGTGAAAGGGGCCAGTATTTGCTGAAGAGGGGAAACAAATTATATTTATACATTTGATCATATTAATTATTATATCATTTAAATTACATTCATATATTATGTCATTCAATTAATAAAATGTATATATGTGTGTGTATATTTAATGTAACTTATATATAATTATAAAGTTGTATATTGATTAAATTACAATAATTATAATAATTATAGAATTATTATTATTACATACATACACATGTTACGTATAATAATAATAATAATAATAATAATGATATAATAATGATAATAATAGTAAGTCTCCAAAGCTTTATTAGGAGTTGGAGATCTACGAGCGAGAAACATCTCTCTGGCTAGTTGTATCTCTCTGCGGTTCCATCACCTCCAGCTCCACGTCCGAGTGCACAAACTGTCGAGTGTGAGGGTGGTTGAGGAGGTGGAGGACTGTGGTGATGAGGGCCTCGTTGATGCGGCTCAGCTGGCTGTCGATGACGTTCTTCAAGAGAGTGCTGAGGCCCCCACGCTGGGCCACCAACATGGGGTTCTTCAGAGCTGGGGGGCCACAAGAGGGAGCCACAAGAGGGGGCCACAAGAGGGTGTCAGAGAGAGTGTGTGTGCGTGTGTGTGCGTGTCTATTCACTCAGAGTGTGTTAATGTGTGTGTGTGGCTGCTCACCAAGTGTGAGTCAATGTGTGTGTGTGTGTCTATTCACCAAGTGTGAGGCAATGTGTGTGTGTGGTTACACACTAAGAGTGTGTTCATGTGTGTGTGTATCTAGTCACTCACCAAGAGTTGATGTGTGTGTGTGTGTGTGTGTGTGGCTACTCACCAAGTGTGAGGCAATGTGTGTGTGTGGTTACACATTAAGAGTGTGTTCATGTGTGTGTGTATCTAGTCACTCACCAAGAGTTGATGTGTGTGTGTGTGTGTGTGTGTGTCACTCACCAAGCTCACAGATGATGGCAATGCAGGCGCGCACCATGCGGTCTCGCTCCTGCCTCCCATCGTTGCCCACGGCGATGATGGAGTTGGTGATGGAGGAAGGGAAGAGCAGTGCATTCACAGTGATCATCTGTAGAGGGCAGCAGAGACCAGAGTTCAACTGCAGCAATCATCTTTTTGAAAACCATCTGGTGTTACGTTGGGGTGTCTGGTGTATAATGCAAGGGGGGGGTTTTTTCCTTTCCGGTGGGGGCGGGACAGGGGGGGGGGAAAGGCGGGATGGGCGGGGGAGTATAGGCCTGTGTAGGGGGCGTGGTCTTACCTGTTCAGCGAATCTCAGGTCGGAGCGGCCTGGCGCTGATCTGCGCCTCCGACCGCACGCTGTTGCTGCGAAAGGAGCAAATGCGGTCTACTGCAACACTGCACACGAGAGAAGGCCTAAACGTGACAAGTATACTAAAACTAGAGCGAAGACTGGCAGTGGATATGGCGACTGCTCAAGAGAAGGGCCAGGCACATCGCTGAAAGGGCAACGAAGAAACACAGGTGTGCGTAGGTCTACCCTGCTGAATGTGTGACAAGCCAGGCAAGCAAAGTGACCCCGGGCGGAGGAGCGCCCGGGGGAGAAAGCCCCCAAGAACTTCGATCCTCCAAGTGAGGAAAGTGCAGCGGAGGGAGAGGGCCTGTGAGGGGCGTGCAGAACGGAAATGCGCCGTAGATAGGGAGGCCGGGTGGGGTCGGCTGGGGGGAGCATACAACCTGGCGAGCTGCAAGGCTAGAGTCACCACCCTG
>BROE01000012.1:14678638-14711529 GCA_036571765.1 Plecoglossus altivelis | reverse complement strand
CACACACAGAGGGGGGCGGGGGGGGACACAGAGAGAGGGGGGGGTCACACACGGAGGGAGGGGGCAGTATTAAAGAATACTACTGACAGGAAGCAGTATTAACAGAACATTTTCTTTGCAAGTATTTGCCAAAGCTTTTGTATTTGCTTTGTTCACTTCCTGGTGCAGTAAAAAACATTCTGTATACGCCCCCTTTTTCTAAAGGGACTTTAACCCTTCAATCCTAAAATATGACACGTTCATCGAATTTTAAACCCCTAATCTATTTCCCATGAAAAACAAACTTATCAACCTCTCTACAGTGTAGGAAGACTGCCTTTAATCAACGGAACAGACGGCCATTAGTTTTTATTATAGCAGACCTGTCATGTCAGTATTCTTTCCTTAGAGTAAATCAATGCTTCATGCTCTAAGTGGTATTATCTGAGAGCTGAGATCCTGACCCTGTTGAGCAGTTGAAATGTGCAGTCGTGACTAAAGTCAAGAATAATGGGGCTGCTGTCATGTGCAGGACCTTCAAAGCCTCTGACTGCATCTCCATTAGTAAACGATCCTTTGAAGACATTTGTTTTGTCTGAAATTTGGTTGAGTTGATTTGAAATGGTTTTTATTTCGTCTGCGAACTTAAATGACGTATGGGATTGTGGAAGAGAGATGCTGCACATCAGATGGAAAGATTTAGTTTGATCTGGGTTCAATCAGTCGCACATATTATCTAAATATATTATTGTGTGTGTGTGTGTGTGAATGTGTGTGTGTGCGTGTGTAAGTGTGTGAGTGTGTGAGTGTGTGTGTGCGATACGTAGCGGCAGGTCATTTTTGACCGCTAAGACAACACAAGGGTTGAATTAAATCGCTCACCAAACAATTATTTCTTCATATGTCAACCCAAGTTTCTCCTCTGAATGGCCGACATTGCAGAGTAGCTGTGGAGGAGAAAAAAGGAAGGCACACCAATATGAATGACACATCTCAAAACACTCTCTCTATCTCTCTCTCTCTCTCTCTCTCTCTCTCTCTCTCTCTCTCTCACACGCACACACACACGCACACACCCCACACGCGTGTGTATTTGTCACACAGACCTTTATGAAGTTGTTCAGGTGGCCAAGCTTGCGCATGTTGGACACTCCTTGTTGCTTGGCAACGTTTTGAAGGATCTCCCGCAGGTTCACAGGGGGATCTAAAAGGTCGGTCAAGTTCCGCTGTTAGAACTCCGAAACGGAAGAAGATTTCGCCGTGTTCCAAGACCGTGATGAGGGCCTGACCGACATCAGGACCGAAGCGTGCCCACATGACCAATATTGAAAAGTGGAGGAACGTAAACACAGTTGGACGTGCAGGTCTAAATAGTGGCGTCCTGACTGGACCGTTTGGTTCTATCAGTACGTTTAAAGCCACGTTTGAGGTTTGGTTTGGGGCATTTACGCTAATCTTGGAATCATGAACGAAATCTTTTTCATGACAAAAACCAAGTCTGCATTCATCTTAACGCTAGAAGACATGTGCAGTATTGAGTAAAACTGTACTAAAACAGCTGACAGCAGATCACATGGTGATGTAAGGACATTAACCAGAGTTTAACCAGTGTCCCTGTGGTGCGGATAAAGATCTCTAGGGAACTTGACCTTTGCAGCTTAGTATACTTTCGTTTTTACAGGAAAGGACAAAGGATTACATCACATAACTTTTAAACCCAAACCTTCTGACTAGCAGTAATATTCCAAGAACTCTGACTCGAATGTATGTTAGTAGGTGTGTGTACGGCTACGGTGTGTGTGTGTGTGCGCGTGTGTGTGTGCGAGGGGGTAAGGTGTGTGTGTGTATTTGGGGGAGTATGCGGGCTAACAAGTTTAGACTAATGACGAATTAACGATCGATATGCTATCGATCACGGCGTCCTTACATAACTATTATCGCCATGTAGCTAGCTTGCCACAGTATAATTATGCGGAGGGTATGTGGTACACGGGTGGTTTGTCACATGCGTGCCAGCTGCAGTTGCCGCAGCTAAGTTGCTAACTGACACTAGTTACTGTAGCTTTATGTAAATTAATTTGGAAGGAGAGAAAAAACTGCGTGTGTGTATGTGACATTTAGGCTATCTCGTTGACTATATCGGCTTCAATGTACTATTTAATAACTGCAGGAATGCAGTGATAATTAGCAGTGTTCGAACTTACTGGCTTGCTACAAATAAAATGCATTTCATTCAGACTGTACTGTGTGTCTAAGCATGTTAACATTCATCATAGCAGCGTCTTGCTTGGACTAGACTAGCCAGCAACATGGGCTGGTATCAGTGATGAATGATGAAGATGATGATGATGATGAAGATGATGATGATGCTGACTCCAATCTGATTCATAACGTACCTCTGGAAAGATCGAGCGGTACATTTTCCTCCCCACTGTCATTCCGACCTGCCAAACTCAGCATAAACATCAACACGGTCAGCGGAGAAACAGCGATTATTGAGCCTCAGACAACTTTCCGATGTGTCGGTGTCCATTGTAACCACGGGAAAAAGAAATGTGGTATCGCTCACCTCTCATCCGAATGCTTCGGGACGGACGGCCTCGGATGCTGACCGCCATGTTTCCTGAATTTTTTCTCAACTCCACCTGAAACAACAGGGATTATCGCGAGAAACGCACGAGCTCAGCTACTACATTTTTCATTTAGCAACACGAGCAGGGGAACATACCGCCTTCCTCCCTAAACAGAACTGTATTGATGAACACCAACGTATACACAATCAGCCTAGCAGTCACTGGTGTAAACATTTATGTTATTTCTCGTTGTGATCAGTGACACCCAAACACATTGTGTTTAAATTCACATCTTATGTTAAGGCCAGATATATAATATTAATGTGCGTTTACAGAATTATTTGGTTAAATCCATTGATTCTACAACTAACTGCGCGGAACCGAACTCAAATTTCATTGATACCGAACAAAACTATTTCTCATAGAGGTCATGTGTACGTAGCAATGAGTACGCGTGCATGTGCTTAAACAACTATGCGGAAAACTTCGCTAGTGCGTTCATACATACCAATTACATAACGAACGTCCTCAATTCTCAGACTGTCTGTTAAATAGACTATTTGACTGGGTGGTCTACTTCACTTTGTCCACTGGGTGCCGCTCTTTCCCTTTACGTTCTAAAAGATGGTCCCGAGGAAGAGGCACTTCCGCCTACCGCCAGCCAATCACATCATAGTAAGTAGCACACCAGCAAGACTGGGGCGGGCAACCAAGCGGGAGGTTTAAACTGCAATCGTGTCCCGCTTGAATCTTGCTAAATTATACCAAAAGCAACCGTACTATATTTTACTTGGGTCTTCTTATCTGCAACGGAGGAAATGTCTCACAAAAGGTAACTGCCTGCTATATTTTTTTTTTTTTCCAGACGATCGAGATTGCCAGGTGCCTTGTCTGGGAAGCATGGGGTTGTGTCTTGGTCATTTACGCCACTTGCTGTAGGATGTTCTAATGCACTAATTTTAAACATTCTGTGTTCAGACATTAATGTTAACTGCATATCTCACACCTTAGCAAACGTTTATTCTGTTATGTACGGTGAAATACTGAATGGCGCATTAATTATATGCGGCTAATTAGCTGCTGCTGGAAACTTCTGAAACAACTTCTGCAACTGCCTCGCGCTCTCACGTTTCCTTTGATCGCAAGCGGATAAAAAGCTGGCGATCTATAACAATATGTATTATAATAGTATACTTATGTAATACTAGTCCAAGGCAGAAATGCATTTGCATTCTCCATCTTTTTCATGTAATGTCACTGCCCGCGCGATCTGACTAGCTTGCTAAAGTTAGCTTCCAACATTATGGCGGGCACTCTTTGTGACTCGTAAACCCCAACAACAGTTTCTACATGTTTATTTAACATTTTAATTTAGTACTTGCACAGTGAATACAGGTCCATAATATGCGTGTATGTGCTTAAATCTAATAACGGTCTCTTTGTAATGTCCCAGGCCACTGCAAGAGCTGTCCCTTCTGAGTGATAAATTCGAGGGCTCCATGTTGTCCGACTCGCAACAGCGGGACAAACGGAAAAACAGGGGATGTCTTGGGGTTCTGGATACTGAGAACACCCCGACCGAACTCATCCAGGAATGGTCACCACCTCACAAGCAGACGCGAGTAGCCACCAAAGGCAAAGAAAATCAAGAAAGGCAGTTTGTTCTTGCTAGGAGATCCAGAAAAAGCACGCAGTTCACAGGTGAGTCACACGGTTGTAGTCTCATCTGCGTCCTAGACATTTCTTTGGTGAAACTTTTTTTTTTTCATTGCCTAATTTACACGTTGTTTGAATGTTCGTGTAGCTACTGTCTCATGTTGGGATAGTTTACCGGACGAGCTGTTGTTGCACATCCTCACCTGTCTACCGCTACGGGACCTGCTTCGGATATCCAGGGTCTGCAAACGGTGGCATCGCCTGGCGTAAGTCTAGCCCCCGAACTCAGGCCTGTCGATGCGACACAAAAGTATTCATATTTCAATATCTCATTGGCAGTCTGAAATGTTACTAGTTAGCCTTGGTTCATTTGAACAGAACGGCAGTATTTCTGCGCTACCGTACAGCGTCCTTGTGGTAGGGTTGACCCAGTCTGTTGTGGTTCATGGCAGGTTTGATGAGACGCTGTGGCAGAGTGTGGATCTGGTAGGGATCACCCAGCTAGACAGGGCCCTGGGACAGGTGCTCACAGCTGGGGTGAAGAGACTGCGCTGCCCCCATACCTTCCTTGGTGATCCACATTTCACTAAGAAAGGGTGAGTTCTCGCCCGCTGGGTGCAATTTACATACAGTGTTCTACTTAAACAGGTAATTCCTCCTTATTCAGAAGCCTGGTTTGTTTAAATTATAGTGATTATGCAAGACTGTCCTGGGTAAAGTGTAGAATTTAACAGACAACTGAAACCTAAAGGAGAATTGAAACCTTCTGCTATGCAGGTGCACACACTTACCTATACCGACATGTACCTGTTTGATGTCCTGTCCTCCAATGTCCTGTCCTCCAATGTCCTGTCCTCCAATGTCCTGTCCTCCAATGTCCTGTCCTCCAATGTCCTGTCTTCCAATGTCCTGTCTTCCAATGTCCTGTCCTCCAATGTCCTGTCTTCTGTCTTGCAGGCACCTGCATGTCCAACACATGGATCTCTCCAGCTGCACTTCCAGCCCTTCAGTCCTGCTGGACATCATCTCCCGCTGCCGACACCTGAATCACCTGAGCTTAGAAGGAATGGAGCTTTCTGACGGAATCATCCAGTGAGTGGAACCAAAACCTTGAAAGCGTTAATGCTGGCAACCCACCGTAATTGGTTCCATTTGACAGTTTTTTTTGCCCTTTTAAGTGCACCTGATTTTGATGCATTTAACTTCAAAATGTGTCTCCGGGGGGAGCAAGATCACAGAGGATCACAGGACCCCCAGTTCCTCTCCCTCCCACACCCCCTCCCTCCAAACACACCTCCCTCTCCCCTTCGCACACGACCTCCCTCTTCCCGCCACACCACCCCCAAATTCGGTCACACACACACACTCTCTGCAAAGTCCCTGTTGGGAAACCCTGTTGTGGTTTTAGATGCTCTTCGTGGTTCTTCCTCCTTAACCCTCCTGAACGTGTCTGGCAGGTGTCTGGCAGAAAACCCCAACATGGAGGAGCTCAATCTGTCTGGCTGTTCTGGCTTCTCTGCCCAGGTGCTTGGAGACATGCTCCAGTCCTGTTCACGGTGAGCTTGTGAAACGTGTAGGCGTGGGGGGGGGGGGGGGGGTTTGGACCTTTGGACCATTGTGATGCACCTATTTGAACCACAACGATGGGTCACAGTGACCTGAAGGCAGCACCAGGGGTTTCAATGTAACGTGACTGACCGTTCGAGGTCGGATAGTCCGGGTGAGAGAGAGGGGATGATATGCAACATGCAGGGAGTGTGGGACGTGCTTTACCCGTGTGAGCCACTAGGGGGCAGCAGAACTGAAACGATGACACTTGTTCCTCAGTATAAATATCCAGCCATACTCATTGTTGCATAGGAGGTTTCTGTATGGATGACTAAAATGGGGTGTGTACAAGGGGGATGCGTAGAGCAGTCTGTAGTTCAAACCCTGAAGCAGACAAGTGAGAGAGGATGATAACAAACAAAGTGATGGGTACCTGGTACCGGGGTAAATATCTGTTTATACTGTCATTCTCTGTTGACTGATTGTATTGAAGCTGTCTTTGTTTTCCATCTCCGAAGGCTGGAGAATCTGAACATATCGTGGTGTGACTTCAGCCCCGCTCACGTGAAGGCTGTGGTGGCTAACCTAGCGTGCAGCGTGGTCCATCTCAACCTCAGCGGCTATCGTCAGAACCTGGCTATGGAAGGTGAGAGGAGCGTTACAGGTGGGGGCCACCCTGACAGGATGCTTTCTAATGTGCTTCTGTGAATTTGATTTCCACCCCCCTCCCCCAGTTGTGTTTATGCACAAGTTAGAAGTGTGGTGATTAGCGGTGTAACAATGTTAACTTGATGAAAATAGTTTTTTTCCCGTTGCCGGAAGTGACCTTCTCTGTTTGTCGATGGTTTAACCTGCTAATGCTGGTCTCCTTGTTCTCAGACCTGAAAACCTTGGTGGAGAGATGTCCCAACCTCCAGGTTCTGGATGTCAGGTGAGGACCTACCGCACCTGAGCAGCTAAAAGCTACTGTCGTGTTGTTCAAAGTCTGGGCTGTCTGGAACTGAAGCTTAGTCTGTTGTGTTAAAGGAGTGTTTGGCCTCTTGTGTTACAGTGACAGCGTTCTGTTGACGACCGACTGTTTCGCTGTCCTTCGGGATCTGAAAAACCTCGTCAACTTAGGCTTGAGTCGCTGCTACCTCATCCACCCTGCTTCTCTGGCGTGAGTGTCTCTCTCTTCCTCTGTCTCTCATGCTCGCTCGCTCTCACTTTCTCTCTTCTGTCTCATGCTCGCTCGCTCTCACTCACACATTCTCTCTCTCCTACTCTCTTACTCACTCTCTCTCACACACACTTTGAAATCAGATCAATCGACAATCTCAAATGAATGTGCCCAGCCCTCCATTTATCATATTAAGATTTTTTTTATTTTTATGATTAATAATGAAATATAACGATTTTAAAATGGTGTTTTTCTCCTCAGTGACTTGGAGACGTTTCCTTCGCTGAGGACTCTGCAGGTGTACGGTCTGGTCTTAGACAGTTACCTTCCCACCTTAAAGAAAGGCCTGCCTCGCGTCAGCATCAACAATGAGCCGTTCTCCCGCGTCGCTCGCCCCACGCCCGTCGACCTGAGGGAACACCGCATGTGGAACATGAGGTGTCGGCTCAAGTACAGGCCTTAGAACGCGTCAGTCCAAGTACAGGCCTTAGAACGCGCCAGTCCAAGTACAGGCCTTAGAACGCGTCGGTTCCATCTCTTTCAACTGCATTCACGTAGTATGTTGGTTTCCAAAGGACCATGTTCGGGTTGGAAGGATTTCTGCCTGTTAAAGATTTTATTTGGGTTTGAGTATTTCGTTGGAAAGCGTTGAGCTTAGTGCTGGTTGTCAATGGAGACAGAGATTTCATGACGCCTTAAAGGTGTACAATCAGGAGATTATTAAATGCAGGTACAATGCATGTCTTCTGTATAGCACGCAGAGAACGTTGTAGAATTATTTTTTAGGGTTCTCATTTTAGAAATGTTTTAATCTTAAACTGTTTTAATGATAGAATTTGAATAAGAATGTGAAAGGAAGTCAAAATCGCACAAAGATAAATCCGGAGAATGTGTTGCGGTTTATATTTGCCTTATGAAACATTCCAAAGACAGACTTGCTCGATCAAAGACCGGTCTTAACTTTGTTCAACGTTGATGATGCTCATGTTCGAAGTTGTTACCATGCCGATGTGTAATCCACTAATGTACTGAATGTCAAACGGATGAAGCTATGTCTACTTATAACTGTGACTAGAACAAACCCCAGCACCGTTTAAAAAATGGCCAATTTGTCAATTTTTTAATACCTTTTATACACAAATTTGAACAAAGATAAGGCTGTTGGCAAATTGATTCTTCAGTTTATTCATTTGGTTCATGTAAAAAGGGATTAATTTTACTCAGACAGCTGTTTTTAAAATGGAAAATGTTGGACTTGTCATGCTATGTTACTGTTGTCCATGCATTGTGTTTGTGGGCGAGTGTAAGAAATGAGCACAGCAGGCATCAGTATTGTAATAACCATGTTTGCCACAAGATGGCGCCCTGCACCCTTTAATATGGTTCTCATTCTACACGGTGTTGAAAGTTGAGCATCTGTTAAGGAACTGTTGGAACTTGAATTCTTTTTTTATTCGTGCATTGTGCAAACATTTTGGAAATGTCTACATACAATTATGTAAATAAATGTTTTAAATCTTGATGAATTGAATGATTTAAGGCACAACCTTGGTAGGCTTAGTAAAGGGTTCAACTTTAGGCTCCTAGTGATTTAATAGCAAACCAATATTCAGCACACGGTGCTGCTGTCAGCTAATATAAGCTACAGATAAACCACAAAATACTGCCCAAAGCTAACAGCAAATGTCATGTAAGTCCTAGTTACATGAAAGAGACATAGCTTTTAATGCATTTCACTGTGCAACCCAAGAACGGTTCTGTAAACGTTTTGTACATTTGCCTGGTTTATTAAGGATGTCATAGTGGATCATCTGCTGTGCGCATGATTGGTCTCCAGAGTGGATGATCACCCTGGTCACGACCAGGTTTGAACATGTTCCACTAAACTAAAACATTGGTTTGGTTTTGGAGTTTTGTGCACTTAGTATCTGTTCCTAGTTTTCAAATCAACTCCATAGCAACGCCACCAAAAGCCTCAAAGACTAGAAAAATACTTGGTCAGCTGGGAATAGATTTAGTCAATAATGCGCAAATATCCAAAACATCAGTCACTGCTCTCAACAAACCTTGCCTTTGCTAAGATCCATTTTTGGCACCATGTGGTAAGAAATATCCCTCGCTTGTAATCATTCGAAGAGAGTTGAACTTGTGGTTTATATGAAGATTCTCCTTGGTAAAAAAAAAAAAGATCTTTTCAATCAGCTTCAGTAACAAATCGGCATGAATGAAATAAACAGCAGGTGCAAAGATAAGCTTCACAAGTTACAACAGCAACTCACAGTGTAGGATAGAGACTACGCGAAGCTTAGGAACACCACTAGGAAAGGTATTTACAACTTTAGAACAATCTTAATACACGTTCCCTGACTGTATACAAGTCTTTCTCCTTCCCCTAGTGATGCCATGCTGCATTTGACCTGCGTGTCTCGTGAGAGATGGAAGGCAGTGAACAGGTGAAAGGCCAAATCAGGCAACTTGTGCTTAAACCTGCCTTTGATTAGCATAAACGCAAGCGTACAATACGTCTGTCGTTGCGGTGCGACAATCACAATCGCTTCAGTCAGCTTCGCCAACGGACGGGTTCTCTGTAGCAGACGACCAAGGAGAATCACCACAAAGACAAGCGGAGAGTAACAATATCAGGCTGCACTCCAGGAAAACAGTTAAACAACCAGGGAGATGACGAGGGCAAAAACAACCACACTCAAGCTAGAACACTCTGGGAGAAGGAGGCGTGTCTGCACACTCAAGCTAGAACACTCTGGGAGAAGGAGGCGTGTCTGGAAGGAACTTGGACGGGGAGTGACAAGAGAAGGGCAGCTTCCCCCCAAAAGAGTTAAACATGGTTTCTTTGATGTTTAACCAAGTCAAAGTTAAAAACTGGACTTGTTCATTTCACCCCATCCCTCTCTCTCTCTCTCTCTCTCCAACAATACCCTCTTTCACCCTAACCCCTCTCTCACCCTAAACCCCCTCTCACCCTCACCCCCCTCTCACCCTAACCCCACTCTCAACCTCACCTCTTTCTCCCCCAATCCCCTCTCTCACCCTAACCCCCCTCTCACCCTAACCCCTCTTTCACCCTCACCCCTCTCTCACCCTCACCCCTTTCTCCCCCAATCCCCTCTCTCACCCTCACCCCTCTCTCACCCTAACCCCTCTCACCCTCACCCCTCTTTTCCCTCTCTAGATGAAAACCATCTGACCAAGTTCAACTCCAGATCACCTCCGTCCCCAGTCCTGCTGTACCAGATCCCCCTCCTCCGTCGAGTCCTCTGACTCCACCTCCCAAAGCAAGCGGAGGAGCACGGAGGAGGAGCCAGCGCTCGGGGGCGAGGTGACGGACCAATCAGCTTCACAGAAGAACAGTCCGCAGCTGGTCTTCCTCGCTCATGGTGATGGTTGCTATGGCGCCGTCGTTGAACTCGAACGACGTTCCCCCGTCTACGACCATGCAGGCGTCCCAGCAACGCGAACGCACGCACACCCTGAACGACAAGACCAAGGACGCCGCCTCGGGGTTAACCGGGACCGTTAACGGAAGCGTGAGACGTTACCGGAAGAGGAGGTTAGGGTTCAAAGGACGTACCGCTTGGCGAAGCCACGCTGGCGGGTGTTGGAGAAGACTCTGTTGACTATAGGTTCTCTGATGCTGTAGAACATTCTCTTGTCCTCAGGGCTGTACACCAGAGACTCATTGTATTTCTCTGTAACTGTAGGGGACGATGGAGATATAGCTATTATTTTCATATTTAAAAAGTAACTTTTTTCAGTTTTTGGATTTATATGTGGGTTACCTTCAGGGATACCATGCAAATCACTATGCAAACACAGAACACAGAAATACAGAAACACAGAAAAATACAGATGTTATTCCTGTTTCTCCCAACATTTAGCAGTGCCATGTTATGAAACATACCTTTTCTTATCAGTTCCTGGTTCAGTGGAATATCAAAACCTGTCTCTGCTTTTCCTGGAAGGAAACAGACAGCTGATCATGGCTGCTGAAAGAACAGCTGGTCTTCCATCCCAGCCTTGTTTACACAACATCAATGGAAACAAACAGCTGTGCGATTATTTGAAAGTTTACAAAGTATTATTATTTGAAAGTACACGTACCAATTCTTAGGACATCCTCCACAGCTTGATCAACAAGTTTGTTAATATTATAAGACCTAAAAATAATAATAAAAAATTCCTTTAGCAACACCAGTGACTTGCTCAGAAAGAACACCTTTAAAAAAACGAAAATTAAAAAAGGAAGTTCTAGAATCAATCATTGACAAGACCTCCCCTACACATACAAGCTGTCGTCTGTGTCTTTTCCTGATTGGCTGCAACGTCACCTGACCAAACCGTGTCTAGCCACCCTTTGTGTTTGTTTTGCGATCACTAGCGCCACGAGCCAGCGCACGCCAGGACATCCAGCAGAGCGTCAGGTTTGTTTGGCCAGCAGGGGGCAGAAGGACATCCTGCTGTCTACGTACCACGCTTTGGATCCTGTCCCGGTGCACACGCTGAGCCCAGAACTCTTCTGTTTCTCCCACGGCCCGTCATCCACAGAGATCTCATAGTACGAGGCCCTATGGAGCGAGAGGGTGACAGGGGGGTTGAAGGAGTTAAACTTCCCCCTGTGATGGACAGAAATCCACCAATGAGTGCAGGGTAGACGGATGGAAAGGGGGCGGGGTTTGGACAACATACTCAGACGTACAGTTAAAAGAGAGGGGCTGGTGCGGTTGGCATGTTATGATTGGGCGACAGGGCTCACCTCGAGGAGAGAGATTCCCCGATGAAGATTTCGTTGAGGCTTCGGACAGGGAGAAGGTAAGGTTTGGATGGGTCTCCGTCTACTGGGCCTGCCACACAGAAACACAGCTCAGTGAACGAGAACGACTCGCCACACTCGCTCTATAACGCACACTCGCTCTATAACGCACACTCGCTCTTTAACACACACTTAAGGACAGCACAGGACAGAATACTTGGACTCCAGCATTAGTAACATCCCTAGACAGACAGACAGACACACCGACAAGGCCCACAGACAGGCAACCCCCCGCACAGACAGGCAGATAGACACACCGACAAGGCCCACAGACAGGCAAGCCCACAGACAGGCAAGCCCACAGACAGGCAAGCCCACAGACAGACAACCCCCCACACAGACAGACAGACAGATATCCAGACAGTTAGCAGAGAAGACAGAAGGACAGGTACACGTGGTGGCGGTGGGTGCTGGCGGGGGCATACAGCGCTGGGCCTGCAGGGTGGTGATGCGATGGGCCTGGCTGTGCTGCTCCAGGCTCAGCTGCTGCTCGTGGAGGTCCACCGGGGTGGGGTTGATCCCCGTGCCCTCCAGGTGCAGACGGATCCTCTGGCGCCACTGCCACCTGACGGCGGGGGGCACGGGGGGGGGGGGCAGGTGGAGGAGGAGAGGGGAGAGGTTGTGAGGGCAGGTGGGAGACAGATGACGGGATGGCATATGGGGAGAGAGGGAGGAAGACGTCGGGAGAGAAGGGGAGGGCAAGAAGGGAGAAAACAATAAATAAAAAGGTAAATCAGTAAAAGACAATAAAGGAGAGAGAGAGAAATGGGAGAGAGAGAGAGAGAGAGAGAAATGGGAGAGAGAGAGAGATGGGAGAGAGAGAGAGAGAGATGGGAGAGAGAGATGGGAGGGAGAGAGATGGGAGAGAGAGAGAGAGAGAGATGGGAGAGAGAGAGACAGAGAGAGAGAGAGAGAGGGAGAGACAGAGTGAGAGGGAGAGAGAGGAGGGGACAGAGAGTGAGATTACAAAAAAAAGCTGGGATATTAATAGGCAGTTCCAGGAATCAAAGCAGACACTTCCTCAACACAAGCAGTAGGGGGCAGATCCCCGACAGAAAGGAAAGGAGCTCAATAAAAGTGAGGTCAAGTCAAACCTTCCTCACATGTGGAGCCACGACTGAACTACAAGCACACACTCACCTGAAGTCTCCACATCGTAGCTTTTTCAGCACCTCTGGGAAAGTGTGTGTGTAATGTACAGGCAGACACAGGTGGCCTTCTGACCTTCACCCACACAGAGAGAAAGGAAAACAAGGTTTCAGCACGTACACAGTCCTTTTCTCTGACGTAAACCTTTCACATTGGGCTTTTCTATGAAGCTAAAATAAAAGGTTACTTGGTCTGAAGTACAGAAGTGTTTGTTTTTTTGGCACTTTTTTGTTACCCAACCAGCTTGTCTGGAACCCAACAGGATTGGCAACAATTCTTTGCGTAACATTCCAAACCACAATTCCACAATTCCACTATTCCATTTCTTTGTCATAAAGATTTCTTTGATCATAAACCCTCCCTTCCGAAACCATTCTATGATAAGTTTGTACCTCTCCGGATCAGTATTGACACCGACAACTGGTTTGTCCCTGCTGAAAACTTTACTGGCCACTAGTAACATGGTCCCGTCACCTACAACATGAATGGAGGTTAGTCTCAATGACAAGCATGCTACACAATAGCTTCTGTGTTGTCTGAAGCTGTTGTTAGACTCATTGCCTTCATACTGCGGGTTAGAGTCACACTTTTAATTACCCCTTTCGTCAGTTTAGAAAAAAGGTGCCATGTTTTTGTCCAGTAAAACAAAAAACGTTTGTTACTTTTAAAACAAAAACTACAAAAATGGCTTCCAAAATAAATACACTAACCAACACTATCATCATTTGACGACAAAAACTACAATTACTTCCTACCGCCAGCGGAGATGATGGCGTCGGCCCATTTCACTGTTTCTTCATTGTACTCCCCCCTCTTCACCACGCGCACTTCAACCCCCTCTTGCCTGGAGAGACAAACAGCACACGAAGAAAGAGAGAGAGACAACGTAGAGATTTAGCACCAACAACTTTGTCGTTGCATATGGTAAGAGAACATGTGCTACTGGTGAAGAAGGAGAGAGGATGTGGGGCTGGAGTGTCTACACACACACACTCGCACACTCACTCACTCACACACTCACACACTCACACACTCACACACTCACACACACACAAACTTACTGTAGACTGTGCACGATTTGTTCCACGTTGCGTGTGTGGATGTTGTGCCTCTCCAACAGACCACTGTAGCTAGAACCTTTCATGGCCAACTGACACGCGAAAGGAAAACAAAACATTGTGACGTTAGATCAAACTGTGTCAGATACGACCCTTGAATCAAGTTTGGGAAACCGTTATCATAGTGAGTTGTGAAGCAATGTTCAGTCATCGGTGGATGAGATTTCCTCACACTGCAGAGCACAAGACTTGGAGCCTAAGAGCAGAGGGCCAGGTCGAAAAGAACTGAACACATTTCTGATCAGTGTATCAATGCAGCTAGTCTTCTGTTAGACTTACTACTGTATAAAGACATCCATACAAGACTGCAAACGATATAAAGACGTGATCGCCCTCCTTCAAGATGAGACCTCAGGCAGACAGAAATGCCACTAACACCATGTAACCCTTGAAGCTGCCAAAAAATGATACGATTGCTCT
The DNA here is from genome assembly GCA_036571765.1 of Plecoglossus altivelis. Taxonomy (NCBI): domain Eukaryota; kingdom Metazoa; phylum Chordata; class Actinopteri; order Osmeriformes; family Plecoglossidae; genus Plecoglossus; species Plecoglossus altivelis. The sequence continues at coordinate 14,697,099 of BROE01000012.1, read as the reverse complement.
GACGTCATCGTCTTACCAGCTGTTTCAAATCCTCCTCGGAGAGTTCAGAATAACGATATCTTTGTTGCTCGAATTCGTATCTTGTCGTCTTCGTGACCACCGCAACCTTTGAGGGTTTAAACCCAGCATCGGCGTGCGATGCAACATGTCGTATTCCAAACAGAACGGGCGTGAGGCGACGAACACAAGTTCCATTCAGGACTGCGACTACGCGATTCCCGAGGCACATAAAGTTCACGAACGAACGACTGGTCATTGTAAACTGGTAAAAACAAAAGGCAAGTTTGATCACGACCTTATTCTTCGGAATCGCTAGCGTCTGTCAGTTGATCAAATCTCGGTTTCACTAGCACTCCAGCTGTTTATGCTGGCTTCCATTCATGCACTGAACTCGTTGAATCCAGATGCTGCGAGACAAGGCTGTCATCCGTCCCGACCTGTCACCGCTAACTCTAACCTCGTCAGGTGCAAGAACAACGGACTTTACGTTAGGAAGGAGGTCATGTGCATTTCTCGGTCAAACCTGTCACTGAATCCAGATACACAGCAGGCCAGCAAACGAAATAATGCAACTAAGAGGTTAACACTATCGGTAAAAGCATGGCCACTTGTGGAATTATCCGCTTCCTGACAGCTAGCTATCTAGCTAGCTACCTTAGCACTATGGCTAACCAAAGTTACCAAGAAGCGCGAGGATGTCAACGAAAACAACCCCGCCTTTCACATTTTCTACGTACTTTCTGGCAAAACAACTACTGCCAATTTTGTCACACTTATTACTTCCTTGAAGCAACGTAGACCCTAGTTTGCTAACATACAGGACTTCTTAACAGCGTACGAGACCGTTAGCTAGTAAGCTACAGCATACAGGTACTAACCCGCATCCCCTAAAAGCTGTCATTTCATTGGTCACGTAGAACGTACTAGTTAAAGGGGGCGGGGCGTTGTGGTTATCCCTTATTTACTAACTGGAGGCGCCTTCATCAAATCCGCGTCGGATAGCAGTAAGCGTCGTTTATATTAACAACGAATTCAAGGCATTAACACCATTCAAGACAACAACAAAAAATAAGTAAAACTCAAATTATCATCATTCTGTCTTTTTAATAGGTCATGACGACATATTAGACAAAATAACAGGCCATCAAAATTCAAATCGTTCAGTGCTTGACAATTATAGTAAACTAGATGCTAGTCGCTGTATCACAATGCAAGACTATCTTTCAACACTGTTGCTTTGTATTAAAACATGAGAACCTTCAGATAATTGTCCTTGAAGGACGCCTTTTAAGACCCACAAAAGCATGTGTTTTTTAAAATGACGGTGCAGAAAATGTACAGCAAGGATACCAAATCAAATATTGTTCTGTCATCTTTTTTGGATTAGTAACTAAGAGCTTAGACGGTTAAGTAAACCAAATGTACTTTTGTTTCAAGTTCAAATGTGCCAAAATAAAATCTGAAATTTGTGACTTGAAAATAGATTTTCACGAGTATGTTTTAATGTTTTGATAAAAACACATTTAAAAAATAAATAAATAGATTCTTCTAAAATGAACATAGAAGAACGAAACGTTTTTGGCAAATACTCAATGTACTGAACGGTTTAGAAAGCACTTTGAATTCATCTGTGGTTTGTGTCACAGTAGAATAAAGTATATAAAATATTTCAGAATGAAAGTAAAAAGGTATGAAACATAAAACATATTTTTCACTGGTTCACCTTAGTCATACCAAAACATTTGTATTTACACCGGCATAAAAACATTTGTCCATAAAGAGAACAAATCAAGTGTATTTCTGTCTATCAGAAACAGGTACACACATTTGTGAGGTCTACAAAGTTGATCTTGTTCCCGATGCACCGGTACGGGCCCAGACGTTATCTTGATGTTGGCGTTGATAAGACTTTGCTTGCTGCTGTAATCGGAGACCACTGGGTTGCGCAATAAAACGTCACCAGGAACCCAAACTGGGTTTACCGTGCATCCAATCACAGACCACTGAGAAAGAGCGGGAGAAAAAAGGACGCAGAAAGAGAAACAGAGATATTATGACGTAATCACGTGTTACTGATTCAGGCATTTCAGGTTATATCTGCCATTTCAGTGGTGCTTTATCAACATAATCATTTCTAGGATACATTCCCTGTATTCCCCAGACTGTGACAGAAGAACACCCTCCTCTACAGACGGGGGCAGCCATGACACCCTTGAAATGCTCAGCGAGGGCCCTAGTTTGCGGTCCTTCGAGGGAGCATGAATAATCCTCAAGTAGAGTTCTATATGCGAGAGAGCTATATACAGCGGAGGGCCAGATAGAGGGACGCATATGCCATCATGTCACCTTAGCTACCCACCACTGGAATGCATTCATGCATGGCAGGCTGATATGGAGCTAAAGATAGCTTAATCCTTAACAGTTTGGTGGGTAGACAACTCCAACTTCAACTCTTAACTATCAGCACAGGACCGGGTTCTGATTCAGGTATGCGTGCTTTCACCACCTGCTAAAGTCAACGACAAACCAAAAACAAAGATCTAAGCACATGGCCTATTAATTTAGTTTTGTTTTATAGACGAGGGCCTACATCTTGTTAGTCCACCATGTGGCATCCCATCTGGTCATTCTCACTTTGTCGTGTCAGAGCCAGATCGTAAAGATCTGAGTAGGATCCACACGCTGTCAGCTGCAGCTCCTTTAGATCCCAGGGACCAGGGATTACTGCCACATGACTCATAGAGGACCGGGCCTCGTCTGAACCGTATAAGCATTTAGAGCAGTGGTTCTTAACCTGGGTTCGATCGAACCCCAGGGGTTCGGTGGAGGTCAAGACACACACCTGACTCATATGATGATATGACTTTGAAAAAAATCACATTTCAGTTTTTCAATTAAGAAGGGTTCGGTGAATGCGCATATGAAACTGGTGGGGTTCAGTACCTCCAACAAGGTTAAGAACCACTGATTTAGAGTTACTGTTTCATTTTTATTTCTTTTTAAACGAGGCCTTGCTGATAAGTAAAAGCAGTCCGGGGATCGTAGGTGTGTCAGACAGGGTTGTTTAAAGGATTCAAGTTGTGTTTGTCTGTTTAGGGTTGTTTAGAGAGAACGAGAGAGAGATGGAGACAGAGCGCCAGAAAGTGAGAGATGGAGAGAGAGAGAGAGAGAGAGAGACATTAATAGACTCTAAATATAAAGAGACAGAGAGAGAGAGACTGAAAGTGAGAGAAATATAGAGGCACATGAAGGTAAAGAGAAAGAGAGTGAGAGACTAAAAGCATCCCAACGTCTGTGTCTCACCAGGTCTCAACCGGGTGAGGAGCAACCTCTCCTTCTCCCTCCTCTGCCTCCGTCTCTCCTCCTCCTCCTCGTCTTCCTCCTCCTCCTCCTCTTCCTCGTTCTCACTGTAGCGGTGTCCCTCCCGAGGCAAGGCCGCCGCCCCCTCCTCCTCCGCCTCCAGCCCAGCTTCAACCCCTCCACGGAGGGCCACCAGCCGGTGGTGGATGGCCACGTACAGCCGGGCCACATCTCTGGCGCTGGCCTGGACCAGGAAGACCCGCATGGCCCGGCTGTCCACGTCGGTGGCGGTCACCTGGAGGTTTCGCCTCCCTGGTCTGCGTAGGTGGGTGTGCGGCCACAGCTTGGTATTGAGAATGACTTTGAGGCTTCCCTGGTGACGCATGACTGAGGAGAGAAGAGACGGACCAATGAGAAGCGAGCGCCATGACCGCTTGTTAAGAAAGGTCTGTATCTTCAAATCAATGTTTTACGATGATGATGTAATCTATTTGTTTGTTAACAGCTGTCAGAGGCTCTACACCAGACCCGGACACACACAAAAAAACTTTAGTTTGGTTTTATGTTGGAGTTTGAGCTGATGAAATTGCCCAGGTGTGAGATGTTTGGCCAATGTTTTGAAGTTCAACAGAGGGATGACAGGTAAAGTAAGGTTCAGGTGAAGCGTAGAAAGACCAAGTTGAATTATTTTTCTCAACTCACCGATCCTGGACTGTAGGCAACCTTTGGGTCCTGACGCTAAATCATTGAGTCGCAGGACCCCCCTTCCTCGCTCACTCCACGACTGTGTCCCCTTCTCCAGGACAAACAGTCTGCAAGTCATCTGAAAGGCGACGATGACAATAGTCTGATTAAAAACGTGTATCGATGCGTGAGGTATGTCTTACGTTAGATATACTTCTCACAGTATAAATATATGATCCTTAAATGTGGCTACAACCTGCTCACCTGCACCACGTTGCTCTCCTTCTCTTCTCCGGTGAAGAGTTGAACGCGCCTCAGAGGACGGTGCCGTCCGTACGAGGCTGTGTGGGCCGCGGCCGACTCTCTGAGCGATCTCCACACCCTCTCTGTTCAAAACACACAGAGCAACATTTAAACTCCACTCGGACAAAAAGTCAAAACAGCACCTTCAAAATACCCCTCCCGTGTTCTGCATCCTAGAATAAACTATGTAGCTCACGAAAAACACATAACTGACATTCAATTGAACACTTCACTCGTCCAAATTAAATAATATTTTTAACGTATAAATACAATATACTAGCTGAGTTCGTGTGTCTCAAGTTACTTTGACCGTAGTTCTGGAAAGATGCAAGCAGAGAAACAAATGAACGGGAAAAGCTCAAACGTAACGCATTTGACGGCATATCTTAAAGTAGCCAGTTCAATTCTCCCTCCATGTAGGTTTGCGTAAAGCGTCCGCTAAACGAACGTTACATTACAAATACACCACCGGAGGGCACTATAGGGTACCCCTTTGACCTAGTGCTCCTGAAGTGAGATTTACACCACATACTAGCTTTGCCCAGTGTCAGCGGGGCCAACAGACGGGTAAAAAAACAGCAATTACCGTTATGACCAGGTTCAGAACTGGAGGAGTCAGAGTCCGAGGAGCTGCAATCTGACTCGGATTCACCGCTGACTGTTTTCTGAGGACTCTGCGTACGTGACAAAAACACACGATTTTACAAGGTGTTATCTCTTCAGGCGCTGACTTACCGTGAACGGTCACATATATGTCATATTTTACATTCACGTGTCATTTTGAACGTCAGCGCAAATGTTTGTCGTTTTTTCGGATCTCACCAGAACTCTCTCGCTCATGTTCTCTCCGAAAACAAACTGAAGTCTGTCAGAGGTGGAGACGTCAATGTCTGATCTGGACAGAGACAGAGGCAGAGACAGAGACAGACAGATGGTGAAACCACATTCATCAAAACGTTCAAGTGCAAAAGCTACTGTAGGCCTACTACCGATTTAAATTGTCTTAACGTTCAGAAACATTATTAGCGATGATAGAGCATTAGCCTGCATCGTCGAGATATAAAATACCACCATGCCCATCCCATTGGATGAGATGACTGGATTTTTAATGGAAACCTATAGACCAAGCGGTATACCTGTGATCTGAAGACTGAATTGAAGAGGGTTTGTTAACAGCGTCACCGCAAAGACCACTCAGGTTGTCATGGCTACCCTGTGAGACAAAACACAAAGGCATACCTCATTTACATTTTATTCTATAGTCCTGTACATCCTGTAAATCCAGTGTTTATTCTCTTTCATTGTCATGCCTATATCTTTCAAATCATATCAGTTGAGTAGGTTGGATGAAGTGTGGTTAGCATGGTTAGCATGTGCTGGTTGAAGGGTGAGGCATTGTAAGTGACTGGAAGAAAAATGGCAAACGACAAGAAAAAAAAGAAAAACAACTCTTTTAAAAAACTGACCAAAACCAGTTTGAAGGTTGAGATTAACCATTGACAACCTCCCAACCCCGCAGCAATCTGTACAGAATTTGTAGCTCTAGATAAAACAACAACATGGATTCCTGAGGCAATGACACAGCTGGGGTTGGAGAGAAAAAAGGTTTTCATCAGAAAGCTGTAGAGAAAGTTCATGTCCCAGCCAGGGCGGTCGGGACAGTGTGTGTCTGTTCTCAAGGAGGGTTCCAGGGTTCTGGGCAGTACCACGATCCTGACATCCAAGTGTGAGACACAGGGACTGGCTGGCTAGAACCAGGGGTGAGGGGGGGTGTAGCTGGTTGGAAGGGGGAGTAGGGCGTGGGGTGAGCGGGGTTGGGGAAGGTGAGCGAGAGAGGTCAGACTACCTCAGGCTGGTGTGGTTTCTGGGAGCAGCTCCAGGGCTTGGGGGCGAGGAGGAGAGCAGGCCTCAGGAGGGATCTTATCCAAGGTGAAGCTACAGTCCAGGGGGAGAGGCGGAGGGAGGCAGGGGTGGAGGACAGGCGGAGGGAGGCAGGGGTGGAGGAGAGGTGGAGGGAGGCAGGGGTGGAGGAGAGGTGGAGGGAGGCAGGGGTGGAGGAGAGGTGGAGGGAGGCAGGGGTGGAGGAGAAGCAGGGGTTGAGTAGGAGAGGAAGAAGGTTGAGGAGAGGCAGAGAGTTAGCTATTTGATCAACAATTTGTAATCACTTGCAATTAGTGACACAATACAATTGTTTATAAATAAGAAAATGTTTCAATAAACAGCATTTTTGCTATAAAGAAATACATTATAATAATACATTTGGATATGGTTGTTATGGGTACCTGTTTCTGTGGTCCTCTTGCACATATTTGGGGACATGAACACATTTGATTGTGACACTAAGAGAGAAAACACAAGATAATTCATCCAAAAATATTCAACTTATATTAAAAATGTAGTAAAAATAAGCAAGTCTAAAATATGCTGTAACATGCTTTTGGAATTGTATCATTCCATTGAGGTTTTAAAGCGTGACCTAGATATTTTCAAAGTGACCGCCAAACTTCAGGAATAGCAACATGATCTCTGGCTAGTGGAGTGATTTACAACTGGCAGAGAAGACAGACCAGATGAGATGCATGGGAAGGAAGGGGAGGAAGGGGAGGGGAGGAAGGGGAGGAACGGGAGGAGGGAGGGGAGGAAGGGAAGGAAGAAGGGGAGAAAGGGGAGGACGAAAGGGAGGAAGGGGAGGAAGGGGAGGAAGAAGGGGAGGAAGAGGAGTAGGAAGGGGAGGAAGAGGAGTAGGAAGGGGAGGAAAAAGGGGAGGAGGGGGAGGTAGGAGATACAAGCAGGTGGCTGCTGGGAACTAGAGCCCTGTGGAGATCAAGTCCACTGTATGACACTTTAAGCTGAGTGAGTGAGTGTGTTGGTGTGTGTGTGTGGCTGTGTGTGCGAGTGTGTGTGTAGGTGTGTGTGGGTGTGTGTGGGTGTGTGTGGCTGTGTGTGTGTGGGTGTGTATGTGTACATGTGTGTGGGTGGGTGTGCGTGCGTGTGTGCATGTGTGTGGGTGGGTGTGTGTGGCTCTGTGTGTGTGTGCGTGCGTGTGTGTGTGTATGTGTGTGCATGCGTGTGGGTGGGTGTGTGCGTGCGTGTGTGTGTGCGTGTGTGTGTGTGTGCATGTGTGTGCGTGTGTGTGCATGTGTGTGTGTGCGTGTGCATGTGTGTGTGTGTGCATGTGTGTGTGTGTGTGTGTGTGTGGATAGAAGAACACTGCCATGACCTTCTTAAAAGTTATATTTATTTTAAATGCTATTTCAATACTGTAATGGCTCTAGTTTTAGAATAGGGTAGGATAGTGAATGTCTGCAGTGTTAGATTCATTAAACTCCCTCCTACGTATTAATACCACCCTCCCACACAATTATAAAGCTTTTTGGTGGCATAGCTGGATAAAGTTTGTATGAAAGTCAGGAGGACCTTGACTTTGAACCCTATAGAAAGTCTCCTAAGCTAGGCTAACATTCTGGCTTGGAGAGAGCTGGACTGGGAGGATTGGGAGCCATTTAAAGGGATGGTTCGGACATCCTAACCATCCTCCCCACACACACACTCCCCCCCCACACACACTCCCCCACACACACTCCCCACACACACACTCCCCCCACACACATCATCAAATCATCAACGAGGCAGTAAACTGAAACCCGTGCCATTTCTGACTGAGTTGAAAGGTGTTTTCAATTTGAAACCCATTGAGGAGTTCTGGTTCAAAATAGTGTGGTGGAACAAGATTGTCCTCCACGCAGGAGTCTGGTCCTTTCAGAACAAGTCAAGGCAGGACTTGAGCGTCATTTGTCCTCCTTTAGCAGCAGAACATGTTTTTTCAGCCCCTCTAGAGGGGTTGGAGATGTGACTACAGATAAGTTGGTTTTTCTCGTCAGACATAGATGGATGTTGGACATACCTGACGGTGGAGGAGGGAAAGACATCGACGTGGACCGTGTTCTACTGCTTCTGTCACTTGAACCTGGGGACAGACAGACAGGTGGTCAGACAGACAGACAGGTAGTCAGACAGACACACAGGTGGTCAGACAGACATATAGACAGCTAATCAGACAGACAGACAGACGGTGGTCAGACAGACAGACAGCTAGTCAGACAGACAGACAGATAGATTCTGTCGCTTGAACCTGGGAACAGACAGACAGGTGGTCAGACAGACAGACAGGTAGTCAGACAGACACACAGGTGGTCAGACAGACAGACATGTGGTCAGAGAGACAGACAGGTGGTCAGAGAGACAGGTAGTCAGATAGACAGACAGACAGACAGACAGGTGGTCAGACAGACTCCCCGAGACAGGTAGTCAGACAGACAGACAGGTATAGAGACAGACAGGCAGACAAACATGCTTCGTCACACATGGCTGAATAGTTCATTACCACGTCATCACGATCACAGAATGTGTTAACCTCTTACGCTTCCCATAATCCAGTCTTTACAAGCAAACAGGAAATAATGTAATCCACAAATATTTATGTTTTGTAATCTGGTGCTGTAATGGCTTCTGTTTGTGTGCCTTTGACACGTTTCTGCGGAAGGTTTTTCATCACAACTCACTGTTCATCGTTCTAGGACTGGGGAAGGTGAAGGAACGGACTCTTTTGTTCGGACTCACTCCTACTGATGGAGAAAAGACACCAATCACATGAAGTCAACCATTTCTGGAGAGTAAAATAACCACCTTTTGGGTACATTCGTGGCAGACCGTGTGATACAATGTGAGACATTTTGGCGATCAGTTCTGGTTATGACTGTGTGCTCACCTGCCGTCTCTTCCCGCCTTTCTGCTCTTCTCTGAGGGGAAAGCAAAATGAAGAGAGAGGAAATGTTTCAATATCTGACACTCAGTCCAGTAAACACAGTTTTAAACACAGCTTCAGACTGGCTTTCGTGCTTTTCAAACCCTCACCTTCATGGACAGCATCGTCTTCTGGAAGATGAACACAGGTGGAGCTAGCACAGTTTTCTCTGTGAAAAGACAAATGTTTCAAACAGAGTTAGAGAGTAAAAATACTTGACTTTGTTGTTTTCTTTTTCTGACAACTTTTCTGAAAAAGTGAAAAGCGATACCAGGAAAAGTATTTGTGAAAATATTAAAATATTTATTTAATATTTAAGATTATTTCGGGTTTTTTACCTCCCAAAATCGGACGAAAATGCATGTGATATTGTATGGGAGAAGATTTTTGGGAGAAAAAAATGCTTACAAAGGTTTGAAAACCTTTTTGTAAAAAGGTTTCCCAAAAAGCTTTTTACCAATATACTTTTTTGTGTGTTAGAAGAAAGGTTCCCCAAAAAGTTTTGAAAGATTAAAGAAATACATTTTCAACAAAAAGTTTCAAAAAACTTTATTTTTTCCCATGAGTCTGTACTTCAACTTGATAGAAAGATGTGTGTACCTTTGCCACCTGTCCACCTCAGCAACATCACCACCAAAAACTGATTCTGGAAAAAAAAAGCCCAACTCTGATATTCTGGCGCTTTCTAAACCTTCCAGTTGTTTCCATACACACAAACTCACAAAGAAGGGACTAACAGGGAAGAATGAGGACATGTTGTCCTGCCAACACTCCAGAACACACACCTATGAACAGACACAGCTTGTCCACTTCCACAAACCTAACCACCCTTCTTTCCATTCCTTTACCTATCTAGTAACCAATCAGTAACCATCTGAACCGGACAAATCTGACCCCCCGGAATGATCTCCATTTTTCAGACGGGAACCGTAAAAAGCCCAGAGACCAGAAACCCAGCCGACGACACGCTAGACAGGACCGACAGGCTAGACTAGACCGACAGCACTTGGCTCCCTGAGTTCAGATCTTCCCTTCCAAAGCTGTCTTTTTAATGAATGAAGGCATTGACTTTCTGGGTCTCTTGTATAAGCCCTTGGTTTGGTCAGGGGCCCCTGGAGGCTTGGAGGCTTGTGGAGAGGCCTTCTGGGGTTGGGGTGAGTGATGGGGCTATGTTAGAGGTGTGACCCAGACACCAGGGAACCCGGCTCTGGCAGCGGGTCAAGCTGTGACCGGTCCAGACCTGTCTGAAGGCTAAAAATACAGCTTGCCGTCACTGAGCCTATGGTATGAGCTCTTCTTACACACAGCTCAGCTACAGTGACTACATGTTGTAGTATAACAACTTCCTCCTCATGAATGAGAGAGGGTTTTATAGATGAGACGCATGTCTTCCTCCATTACGAACGTTCTTCATCGTCAAATTTGAACTTTAGTACAGATTTTGTAAAGGACTTTCAAAATCCCAGTAACCAACAGGATTTCTGCCCGTTAAGGAGATGGGATTCCTTCCTTCCTTATTTCCTTCCTTCCGGCCCGCTCACCTGCCTGCCTGCCTGCCTGCTATCCTGTCTTGCATCCATCCATCCATCCATCGTGCCACCCTGCCTGCCTGCCTGCCTGCCTGTCTTCCATCCTGCCTGCCTGCCTGCCTGCCTGCCATCCTGTCTTCCATCCTGTCTTCCATCCTGTCTTCCATCCTCCCATCCATCCATCCATCCTGCCTGCCTGCTATCCTGTCTTCCATCCTTCCATCCATCCATCCTGCCTTCCTGCCTGCCTTCCCGCCTCACACCTTCCTGTTTCACTCCCATCCAGACATTCTAGTCTTATTCGCGTCCGTCTGTGACTCCAGAGGGCAGTCGACCCCCAACCCTGCCGCGGGCGTGAAAGACATCGCAAGGACGCCACGCTGACGTAACCGCTTGTGCTTTGCTGCCAGGACCACAGACCTGACACGGTCCTCGTGGCAGCCGCTTGCTTTCCACATCGCAGAGTAGGGAGCTCGACGTTACGTAACGAGTCGTCGGCGAAGATGTGAGATAAACAAACAATCTGTGATTCACAGCTTTCCTGAGGTCAAAGACGTTTGTGTTCAGGCAGATAAGTGGGATCGGCACAGCTGGGTGTGCGAAGTTTGACTGCAGATCAAGTTGTTGAAGGATCTAATCATCCCCAGATTAAAGCATTTGCTTCACAAATATGTTATGTTTACACAATGCAACATGATTCAAAGCTTCTGTTGGCCAAACAATAGGTTCGAAACCGCATAGACAAAGGAGTCAATGTTTCCCGACCATTCTGGTAAAACACTGACAATGATCTATTCTTTTGTGAGACGAGCCTTAAAAAATCTTCTCACTTTGATTAAATAGAAGCACTTATCATCACGGCTTCCTCTCACAACCAAGCTCTTAGTGTGATTCGAGTCTTCTCTCCTTCTCTCCTCACAACGTCACTGACACGAACAGCGCTTCAAGGTAAAGTCAGTCCAGGCGCAAGTTGCTAGCTCTATGCCCTCAGAATGTCATCGTTTGACATCTTATGTTTCATCATAGAGACATTTTTATTCACTGGGATGATGCTGTTTCCAATTCACATCACGGCTTCTGCAATTCAAGACAGTACGCCTTTGAAAAAGACACATTCATACGTGGACGACATGTTCTGTAGCTGCATTGTTCGTTGTGTTCTACAGATTCCCCCTGGAGTGTCCACTGGTTTGGCTTGTTGTGTTGGGTCACTTTCAAAGTCAAGATGATCAAGTTGGAGAGCATGGCTGAATGAGTCATGGGGTGTGTGTGCTTCAAGTCACGTTGCCCTTACATCCCAGCCTCTGGCGAAACATGCAGGCTTGCCCAAAACACACACGCTTTCTCTCTCTCTCTCTCTCTCTCTCTTTCACAATGTGTCTCTCTTCCTCTTTCTCTCTCTCTCTCTCTCTCTCTCTCTCGCTCTCTCTGTTTTTGACTCTCTTTCTCTCTCTCTCTCTGTCTTTGACTCTCTATCTCTCTCTCGCTCTCTCTGTCTCCTATCTGTCTCTTTTTCACACTGTCTCTCCTACTCTCTCTCTCTCTCTCTCTCTCTCTCTTTCTTTAAATCCCTCTTTCTCTCAAACGCACATTTAGACTCGTGGATATTTGTTCTGCTCCCTGTTGACTCATTGGTAAACAACATTAGAAAGGCCACTCTCAAACAGAACATAAATACCTCCAGTTCCACCTAAAACCTTCTACTAAAAAAGCATGTAATTGTGTTCCAGAGGACAAGCTGTTTGATGTTGACTTGCAGTGGAGGGCATGAGAGGGGAGAGTTGGGCAGGTTTGTTTGGTGTGGGATGCTTGGGGGTGACTCCATAGACACAGAATAGGTCCAGTGTGCTTGTACTCTGGCAAACGCTCAACATGTCATAAACACCAGCGCCAGGCTGTGGCACAACTCCACCAAACCACCAGGAGCCAAAAGAGAACAGACACTCAAAGAGAAGCAAAAGAGGAGAGCCTAAACAAAAACACACGAAGAGATCCGCCCAAATCCGCCCCTGGCCAGACCACTCTGAACTCAGCCAGTCAGAAACATGGAGCGGGGGGGCGGGGCTAGAGGAAGGGGGGGCAGGGTTATAGGGATGGGGGCGGGGTTACGGCATATCCACCCCTGGCCAGACCACTCTGAACTCAGCCAGTCAGACACATGGAGAGGGAGGGGGCGGGGCTAGAGGAAGGGGGGGCAGGGTTATAGGGATGGGGGCGGGGTTACGGCATATCCCACCAGAATCGCCCCTGGCCAGACCACCTCTGGCAACCCAGCCAATCCCGAAGAACCTGGAGCGGGAGGGGGCGGGGCTAGAGGAGGGAGGGGGGTAGGGTTATAGGGATGAGGGCGGGGTTATGGAGGCGAGGGGGGAGAGGTTATAGGAGCGGAGAAAGGGGGGGGGGCGGAGTTTTGGGGGGCAGAGGTGGTGACTCGGTCGGGGGGGAGGCCCAGGAAAAACAATATCTCCGCTCAGTGTCACAGGCAGCAGCTGCCCACACATTACTCACCCTGGGAACAATGCTGCCTTCCTTGTCTCCCTCTGCGCCCCCCTCCTGCTCTCCCTCGAGAGCACGGACAACGCGCATGTCGACACTCACAGGCGTCAAGCAGCCCCCGCACCCCCGATTGCTCGGCCCACGCAGTCACAACCCGCTCCGCCATCCGCCCCTCCACCTTTCCCCGAACCGCCTCCACACCCATGCAGAATTGACCCCAAATCCTGGCCCGAGGTTATGTTAGACTAGAGAGTCAATCTGCGTTCTCTCTGTTAGAAACCCTACGAGTAGCGCATGCAAGACAACCACTACTCGCACAAAGTCCTGCATCGAGAAGCAGGCGCGCCATACAATGGCCTCTCACTTCACTTCAAAGAAAACAGTACACATTCTTGCTGGTCTCGTACGCGTCAGCGCACACAATCGAGCACAGGAACCGCCAACACCACCTACCACACGCACGAACACCACCAAGACACACACACGAAACAGACACACACACACATACACACTCCAGCAGGACAACACACTAGGCAGGCACACACACCTGCTGGGAACTACAGGAACAGCCCCACAGCGTACAAGGCCAAAGGGGGAAGGCTGGAGCCTTGTAACCAACCTGGCCTACTGCCCACAGTAGCTCAGGCTGAGCACCCACCCCAGCATGATTTACAGGGGAATTTCACCCCATAGAAACGTGGTGAGTTTCGGCTTAACAAGGACAAACTTCCCCTCATGGACATTTCTCCTGTCTCGTCTGTAGCTTTCGCTAGAGGGCCTTGTGGCAGCTCCAACACTAACACATAGACCTAGTCGAGCTCCATCGGATCCCCCCACCCTCCCATAGCACCTTCAGCCGCCTGTCAGACCAGCCCGTTCCGAAACTCGGACCACTGAAATGCTGTTCGAACTCTGCACTTCAGATTCTTGTCCCTCCAGGATCCTCTGCTGTACTCGCTGTGCACTACAACAGCCAATAGCTCCAAGTGTGTGTTTTACTGTGGACTCATCGAGGGGCGTTTGTGTGTTGGATTAAAGCTCCATCTCGAGTCGTAAAATGTTACCGCTAAAACGTACGTTTCAAAGGGAATTCAGCTGTTGCGTCATGCCACAGTCTCTGAGGCAATCCCTGCATCAGCAATAAACTCAACTGCACTACAACTGCAATTTGATTTGCCACGTTGCGTAACTTCTATTGTCCTCAAACAATCCTGCTTGTTCCTGTGGAAACACGAGCAAAGGTAGATATAAAGGCTGGAGATTTGACTGAGAGTCCCGGTGCAGGGCCATCCCCTGGAGCCAGATACTATAGTGAGACTGAGGTGAGGCGCAAACTGGAAAAAGCTGGTCTGATCTGGTCCTCATTTCCCTGAGTTGTGAGTTGGAGAGGGAAATGAGACTGTGCCTCCTAAGGACTGCTGTCCTCTCTCACTTCTGCTGTAGGATGTGTGCAGCTCGCTCTCTCTTCCTGCTCACTGTGCCTGCACACACACACACGCACACACACACACACACACACACACGTGCAAACACGCGCGCACACACACACACACACACAAGCAGACACACACACACGCACACACACACGTGCACACACACACACACACAAGCAGACACAAGCACACACGCACACACACGCACACACACACACACACACACACACAAGCAGACACAAGCACACACGCACACACACACACAAGCAGACACATGTACACACACTCACGCACACATGCACAAGCACACACAAGCAGACTCAAGCACACACACACGCACAAGCACACACAAGCACAAGCACACACACACAAAGAGACTCAAGCACACACACATGCACAAGCACACACACACATGCACAGGCACACACACATGCACAAGCACACACACGCACAAGCAGACACTCACGCACAAGCAGACACACACACACAAGCAGACACATGCACACAAGCGTACACAAGCACACACGCACGCACACACACACAAGCACACACAGACACACAAGCACCACACACACACACAAGCACATACACACAAGCACACACACTAGGGTCAAGTAGACTTACTGTGCCCCAACACACACACACATACACCAGGATCAGGTCGTCTAACTGTACCCGAACACACACACAGCAGGTCCTGGTAGCATTACTGTACCCAAACACACACACACACCAGGTCCTGGTAGCATTACTGTACCCAAACACACATACATCCACACACACACACACACACACCAGGTCCTGGTAGCATTACTGTACCCAAACACACATACATCCACACACACACACCAGGTCCCAGGTATAGTTGCAAGTGGCAGTGCTGTGCTCAGTCCTCTCCCTGTGTGAGTCTATCAGCTCTGAAACAGCTGGGCTCCATGCCTGGACCCAGATGAGGTCCGGCAGAACATGTGACTCCGATCAGCTGTTCCTGGTCCCAGCACCCAGGGCCAGCCGGTCACCTTGCTCCACTCCCCCGACACCCCCTAACCCCCCCGACCCCTCAACCCAAATCCCCTCTCTGAGGCTCCCCCTGAGACAGACAGCGGAGCGTCTCTGGGTTTCCAGCTGAGTGGGTTCCCTCTTGGCAACACTGACAGGGGTCGCGACCCCAGCGAAAGGGTTCCTGTCGCCACCCGGGCCGCCGGGGGAAACATCACGGCCCTGTTTGGACGGTTCCCACGGTAACCGTGAGGACCGTAGCCTCTGGGGTGGGTTTCAGCCAGATAAGAGGTGTGACAGCATGAAGATTTGCGTCTCTATGTGAACCAGAGTGGGTGTTAGTGTGTTTGACTGTGGTCCAATGATGTGGGACTATTGCCAAATATGTCACTATTTTGCAAGAGGACAGATTAACTAACTATGTAACGTTTAAGTGGGGAAGAATAACTTCAAAACACTTAAAATAAAATGTGCACCTTCCTTTTAGGTCGGGAACGATACATTTATTGCCAGGAATGAATGTATTTAATTTACATTTATTGAGAATATTACTATTAGTAACTTTCTGCCATTTCGGTGGCTTTACCACAACGTAATTATACATTATTCAAAAAATCAATAAAAAGTGATTCACCTTTAGCACCCGGAAGCCTAAACTATCTTCCTTTAAATGTAATAAGACGGATGGTTGATAGACAGTAACCTAACTTTACCTTTCACCTCCTCTGCTTGATCTTCTGCGCATCCAGCATCCGGACTCGGCTCGGGACAATCAGAGATGACAGCTCCACGCGCACTCCCCACGTGTGTGACCGAGCACAGAATATTCTCGCCTAAGTTCCTCGAGAACGGCATCGTCGCTGAAAATTCTTCGATTTCAACGCTGGGGGACAGAGTCCATCTCATAATGTTTCAGACAGAAAAATCCGTTGATTACCCTAACTAGGGTCTGGTAGTGGATGGGGTGTAGCCAATTGACGAGACGACGTATCTATTCTTTTTTTAAGTGCAGGTATTGACAAGATCCTATCCGATTTGAGGCAGACAACGGTTATGCACGCGACAATATACCTTACCGATTGCCTTGCAGACTGAGAAAAGAGGTGAATGGACGCTCGGTTAAACCCCGTGCTGTCTGTTTACTACTGAACGGCGCGTCACTGTTTAGCATTGGGCAGTTTATAAATGTAGGCGCGGCCAGCAACATGACCATGTTTGATTGGCATTTGGTATGGGCGATATTTTCAAATCCATATTTAAAGGACCCAAGGCAATCTGAATATGTGACCGGCACGAAGAAGACATTGTGTTACCTCTCCGCAGTCTGTGAAAACTGCGAACTGAATAATTGATGATTAAACGTGAGGATGTTGTTAACTAGGCCTACTCACGCTATCGATCAATAGTATGTCGATAGTTAATCTAACCCTAACTTTTGCCGTTCACATCCACGTCTTTTTCTCCACTCGACGAAAGCCTCAAACTGCCAACTGATTAATACAAGCCAGCCTACTCTAGAACTTTTCAGGCATCACACCACCAGTACAACCAAGTTCATGTTGCAAAAGCACTAACAGTTTGCCAAAAAATCGTATTGATTCTATTCCACAACTGCCAAGATGTAAATTCTGATAAGAGAGGCGTTGAGTTTCAATCTGAACACACAAGAAGAGACGGACCGATCTCTTCTGCTCAGGTGATCCACTTAAAACACAGAAGTGATATTGCCGTTGCAATACTATAATAAACTACCGTCCTAGTATAGTTCACCCAGTGATAGTAACATTATATGAGAAGTGGCTCAGAGCCAACTACTATTATTAACACGGAGAGGGCCGCCCTCATTCTCACGTTTGAAGAGTGTGCCTACTTTTGATGTCGCATCTATTTCAAACGAGCCACGAATAGATGTGTTTTCTACGTACCTATAATTGGGAATAAAAATAAATTGTGTTTATATGAAGCTTCTTTTTTTTACCAGACTATTTTTTGTTTTGATAACAGTTAGTTACAGTATCATGCGTCCAGTCTCCACTAGGGAACTCTAAGCCGCAGTGCTGACACACGGTCACATGTAATATCCCAGCTGGTAATTAAGATTCATGACGATAAAGGAACAGGCTGTGGACGAGGGGACTGGAACAGGCTGGTTTTCTGGGCATGCTCTGTAGTAGCAGGAGGAAATTTCCACTGTCCTGTCCTGCAGCCTTGAAGGGAGGGCATGGGCTCTTTCTATCTCTCCGTCTCTCCGTCTCTCCCTCTCTCTCTCTCTCTCTCTCCGTCTCTCTCTCTCTCTCTCTCTCTCTCTCTCTCTCTCTCTCTCTCTCTCTCTCTCTCATGCTCTCATGTGTGTGTATGTGTGCTTCTCTTTTGCGGGCCTGTGTGTATACGTGCGTCTGTGCACATATTTGTCAGCGCACATGCTAGTTAGCGTGATGCGTGTTTTTTGTTTTGTTTACAGATGATAAGGCATCTATTCATGCATTCATATTGTGGACATGGTAGAATACATATTTCTGTATGGATGAATTCTTTCACTCTTGCCAATATCCACTTCACTGTGTCACTCCTGCAATGTGTCTGTTCTCTTATTAGAACATTTCAGGAGCTGTGGAACTGTGGTTAGCATTGGTGTGTGCTAGTCTACAAGCATCCTGCTCTGAATGCATGTGTTTCCCAATTGGGATTTTGTTTTTAAATTTCAGGCTCACCCAACCCTTGATATGGGCCCGAATGTATGTGCTGTTACGCAATGAGCAAGGTAGCAGAACTTACCCTTGCTCTCTCGCTTTCTCGCTTTCTCGCTTTCTCTCTCTCTCTCTCTCTCTCTCTCTCTCTCCCTCTCTCTCTCCCCCCCCTCTCTCTCTCCCTCCCTCTCTCTCTCTCTCTCTCTCTCTCTCTCTCTCTCTCTCT
>BROE01000012.1:14641359-14677916 GCA_036571765.1 Plecoglossus altivelis | reverse complement strand
CTCTCTCTCTCTCTCTCTCTCCCTCTCTCCCCCCCTCTCTCTCTCTCTCTCTCCCTCTCTCTCACCCTCTCTCTCTCTCCCACCTGCTCTCTCTCCCTCTCCCACCCTCTCTCTCTCCGTCTCTCCCTCCCTCAGTCCCTCTCTCTCCCCCTCTGTCTCTCTCCCTCTCTCTCCCTCTCTCTCTCTAACCTTGGCAGTGGGCTCTTGGGTCTTTACATGTACACAGCTTTTAATAAGGCCAATGGCATGCCCTGCCCAAGCTCTCCTCGGACCAAGGTCATTGCAATGTAGGTAACATGTCACATGGCTTTCCAAGTTGACGTGCAGGGAGAGAGAGAAAGAGCGAGATAGAGAGAGAGAGAGAGAGAGAGAGAGAGAAAGAGAGAGAGAGAAAGAGAGAGAGAGAGAGAAAGAGAGTAAGAGACAGAGACAGGGAGAGACAGAGAGAAAAAGTAGGAGGAAGCGAAGAAGGCCATAATTGTTGAGTGAGAAATGTGTAGCATTCAGCTGGGGATAAATAAAAACTAACAGCCTTCACTGAAAAAATCGTACCAATCATACCTTTAACTGACACGGAGAGACGTTGACTAGAAAATCAATGGTGAAGCACTGTCCTCTACTGGTAGCTTACGCTCATTACACCCTCTCCGCTACTTGTCCCATCAGCATCCCTCTCGTTCATTGACATGTGAAACATTGCACATGATTTCCTCTTTCTGTCGCTGGAGTGAGATTGCTAGACATCCTTCCAGAACAGTTTTAGAACCTTGTTCACCCTGAGGTTTCTGAAGGTCATTGCCTTTCAAGCAAAACAAGATTTCAACATTTCGAAATCATCAATTAGAATCAGATTGACGTCAGTTGAAAGGGTCAGCTGCAATTTTTTAAGTTGCTGCACTATTAATTTTACTAGTTGTTGAAGCTTAAAGTAAAACATAATGCGATGGTACAGGAGAACTCCGCTGGAAATACGGCCAAATACTTTGTTATTGTACTTAAGTAGATCGGTGCTTTAATTCACTTTCTACTTTTCTGACAACTTTTTACATTCACAGATTTGATTCAAAGATTGTACAAATACTTTGAAGCTGTTTAAAAAATTCAACCTTTAAACCTTTTTCTTTAACATAACGAAAAAAAGTTTCCACAATAAAAGTTTTAAAACTTTGACTAAACATTTTCCAAAAATAATTTATCCAAAAAAACAATAAAAAAACATTACCCCAAACAAACTTTTTAAAGTTTGACAAAGGATAAAAAAATAAAAAAACAAGTTCTACATGAATGTGTGCCACATGAATACATGAAGAAAGTGAGTCATTCATCCATCCAACAGTTTGCTGTGAGTTTTATTTTTTAACAGGTTACATGACCTGATTTCAGGGGTGTTCTTCTCTAATTATACAACTCTTCGCTGGGGGACAGATTCTCCATACAGTGAGGTCAATCAGTATAGGACTAGTTTTTCCTGTCTTTTTTTTAACCAACTAAGTATAATTGACTTTCTGGAGTGGCACTTTCCCTTTGGCTCTGTACCGTGTCTCGGATGAGCAGCTGTGAATCCTTCTACAGCAACGACACCCACAACATCAGAAAATCTCTAAGGGCTGGGCGGCACACATTTAGGTTACCTTCATGTCAGTCTCATTATTCTGTGTGTGTGTGTGTGTGTGTAGGAGATTGAGAGACAGAGTGTGTGTGTGTGTGTGTGTGTATGTAAGAGTGTGTGTGTTTGTGTGTGTGTGTAAGTAAGAGTGTGTGTGTGTGTGTGTGTAAGTAAGAGTGTGAGTGTGTGTGTGTAAGAGTGTGTGTATGTAAGAGTGTGTGTATGTAAGAGTGTGTGTGTGTGTGTGTAAATAAGAGTGTGTGTGTGTGTGTGTAAGTAAGAGTGTGTGTGTGTGTAAGTAAGAGTGTGTGTGTGTGTAAGTAAGAGTGTGTGTGTGTGTGTGTGTGTAAGAGTGTGTGTGTGTAAGAGTGTGTGTGTGTAAGTGTGTCCAAAGCAAAGTCCATCAGCAAGACAGTCATTCAAGCAGTTGTGTTGGCCTTCATGAGCACTTTGTATCAGCGTCTGTGTGACATAGAATCACTTAGCTCAGAGTCTCAGAGAGACTCCAACGAAGAATGAACGATGTCAGCGAGACTGGGCCTCCATCTCCCTCATGGTTTGTGATCTCCTCCTTTTCTTCTCTCTATCTCTCTCACTATGTCTCTCTCATTCCCCCCCCCTCTCTCACTCTCTCTCTATATCTCTCATTGTCTCTCTATCTTCGGTCTCTCTTTCTCTCTAAAGTCACCTCCCTCTCAGTTGGATAGTCTGAGGGATAGCCTTGGATGCCAAAGCAGAACGTATACACCCCACCAGCTCGCCGTGCGTTTCGCTCCATCCCTCCATCTCCTAGTCTCTCTCTCTCTCTCTCTCTCCTTTTCTGTCTTTCTCCGTCTTCCTGTCCGACTGGAGCCTCTCGCAGCAGTCTCCCTGTCGGAGCATCCCTCAGCCTGAGAGCCTTCAAAGAGCCTCACCGGGAACAAATTCTTTCCTGAGGAAGCAACAACACCATCATTGAGGTGAGTTTTTCCATGTTTTTGGTGGTCGGCAAGGATACCTTTACTTTGGATATTTCTTTTCCAGTTTGTTGTTGAGATGTCAAGTTAATTTCCTCGGTTTGCATTTTTCCCTTCATTGGCAAGAAAGAAAATTGTTGGTTGTATATATTAGGGAGTCTCTCTCCCTCCAGAATGTGAAAGCTTTATACAGTATAACAGTTCAGGTATAAAATGTTAATTGCATGTGTTATATTATTTACAGCTTCATTAGTCAGAAATGAATAGGTTTTTGTTACAAACGCAGTATTCAGCATAGTCATTATTCCCAACGGAGGTAAGAAATATTGGCCTCTTTCCTAGCTGTGTTTTCACACTAGGCTCCTATGAATCTAATTATGTTAAACTTGACCTTGTCGTTTGACTGGAACACTTATAGTTTTCAAGAGCGAGGGGTTCTTCTTTGAAAGTCTTTCATTTTACGCACAACGCTCTTTGATCATGTTGTCATGACGATGACGAAGGAAGAGGAAAAGATGCCTTATTGGCTTTGATAGTAACGCCATCTGCATCCTACACCTAGCTGCCTGCACCCCCTCACATGTAACTACACACTCACCTGTAACCACACCTACACCTGTAATTACGCTCTCACCTGTAACTACAGCTACTAATGTACACCTGTAACTATCACACCTACACCTATCTGCACACCTATACCCACACATGTCACTATCCCTATGACTTTTGGTCCTGGCCCCCAGCAACAGCCCTGGTCCCTGGTAACAGCCACCAGCAACAGCCCCTACCCCCAGCAACAGTCCCTGCCCCCAGTAACAGTCCCTGCCCCCAGTAACAGCTCTGGCTCCCAGCAAGAGTCCTGCCCCCCGGTAACAGCCCCAAACCTTGGTAACAGCTCTGGCCTCAAGTAACAGTCCCCGCCCCCGTTAACAGCTTTGCCTCTGGCAACAGTCCTGGCCCCCGTCAACAGTCCTGGCCCCTGGTAACAGCCCTGGCCCCCGGCAACAGCTCTGGCCCCCGGCAACAGCCCTGGCCCCCGGCAACAGTCCTGGCCCCCGGTAACAGCCCTGGCCCCTGGTAACAGCCATGGCCCCCGGCAACAGTCCTGGCCCCTGGTAACAGCCCTGGCCCCCGGCAACAGTCCTGGCCTTTAGTAACAGCCCCCACCCCCGTTCCCCCCACAGGATGCAGCGCTTCAGGGAGAGCATCCACATCCGTACCATGAAGGCCAAGAGGAAAGTGGAGGAGATCTCCAAGGAGGATGTCCAGGCCTTCCTGAAGAAGAACGCCTTTGTCCTTTTCACTGTGGCCGCAGTCATCTTAGGTGAGTGAGGGATGTACCTGGATGACTGGGGTACTTCTGAAAGAAAACTCTCTCTCGTATGCACACACACACACAGACACACGCAAATATCCTTTACGATCACACGCACTCACGTGATTGATCTCCCTCACTGAAAAACACTATCAACTCTTTCCTTCTTCCACCAGGTATCATACTGGGTTTTGCGCTGCGTCCGTATAAGATGTCGTACCGGGAGGTGAAGTACTTCTCCTTTCCCGGAGAGCTGCTGATGAGGATGCTGCAGATGCTGGTGCTGCCCCTGCTGGTCTCCAGCCTCATTACAGGTAGGGACACAGTCAGCATGGAGGTCTCTCACTGTCTAACTGTGCTGTTCTGGCTTCTCATCCTCATCTGGCTCCTCTATAAAGAAGCCCAGACAGAGATGGTGAACAGGCCTCCTTTAAAGCCGACGACCAAACGACCTCAGAGAACAATACCGGGGTCTTTGGATCTGGGTTCAAACGGCGGTTACGGTTTTGATAAATGGCTTCCCTCGCAGAGTCGCTCCACAGAGCCTCAATCCACCAGGTTCACGCTCACCTGCAGCTATTGTAGAGAGCTGAGGCCCCTGTTGCTTCAATAAGAGCCAAACCCTTCGTCTTGTGTGCAACGGGTGGATCTTTGTAGTGTGTCTGTAGAGTAATCGGAGTTCCCACAACAGACTGTCGCAATACAGTGAAAAACACCCTCGTGCTGTGAATAATACAGCTCCCCCGGACAGAAGCAATTCCACATGCACCGTGGAACATTCCGGACACGACAAAATAACAGAGTCATTTAGTCAAGTATTCGTTCAAGAGTTACTTTCATCCAAAGTGAGGTGGAGGAGGAGGGTTAGGATTTGAATCTGAACTCACATGCTGTACTGCTGAGCTGCATCCATGGCTCTCAGTGATTTTCATGTTGGGGAATACATTGTCTGTTTTATGTAGATGAGAGAGAGTTGATTGAGAGAGAGCGCTTTTAGAGGAGAGATGTGGAGGAGAGAGAGGAGATTGCAGTATGGAGACCTGGAGCGATAGAGCCCAGGGCGGATTTGAACCTGGGTCAGCTGCTGTGGGGCCTTTCATATTTTCCTAGGGTCACTGCCGCTTATGCCGTGAATTACCCGTGAGGGGGGGAGACGAGCACCGTTAAGTTTTATAAGGTTACCTTTTGTTTTTTTGTTTCTTACCCCTGTTCTAGATTGCTCATATGGGTGATCGGCATTTGTTTTGCACGGATTACTTTACTGTGCTGCATCAAAGATGAGGTTCCAAGACCTTTTGGTTTTTCAATGTCCTCGTTCTCCTGTGTTTCCTCGTTTCTGTTTTCGCAGGTATTGTGTCTGCGGTTAGACAGGGGTTCACTAGCGATCCGGGCAATGATTGTTGTTCTTATTGAGGGCCGTCAATTCTTACTAAATGACACACCATCTTTTTTCTTTTAATTTCCGTTGCCGTCTTCGTGGGGCTTATTTCTCTTGTTGTTCGTTCCTCATTCATCCACGCCGGGTAAGTTCGTATTTTGATCCAACGAGGTTCCGATGCCTTGGGAAGCAGACAGAAGCATATGTAGTGGCATCGTCACCCCATTGATGCCTTTCCTTGGATCTAGATCAGGTGGTGGGCCACATGTACTGTGGTTGTGGAGGGGTGTGGAACTAGGTGGTGGGGTGATGCACGTTGCAGTTTGACTAGAGGTGGGGGGTCGGGCACAGACAGCCTCTGGCGAATAGGTCGTGTTTGTTACCGCAAGTGTGTTTTGTTTACAGGCCACTTCATTTCAAGTCATACGTCAGTTGAGCCTTTATTTTGTCCATTTTGGTGCCGCTTACTCATGCGGGGGCATACTCAGTGGGATTTTAGCGAATGGTTTGTTTTTTGCCTCACAGGAATCGCATGTTCATTTTGTGCTTTTACATTAAATACAGGCCTAGAGTAAAATATATATGACGATTTTGGCTAAAATACGTAAGGGGGGGTGCAGGGCAGGAACTAGAGGCGGGGTGGGATGCAGGGTAGGAACTAGAGGGGGGGGATCCAGGGCAGGAACTAGAGGGGGGGGATTCAGGGCAGGAACTAGAGGTGTGGGGGTGGGATGGGTGGGCACAGACAGGCCTCTGGCGAAAGGCCTGTTGACGAAGGTGTTCTGTTTACAGGCCAGTCATTTACTATGGATGTTAACAATGATTGTGTTTTATTTCAGAAACATGTTTCCACCAAACTTAGTTCAAGCCTGCACACAACAGGTAAGTTATATCAATGACTATCACTTCATGGTGTCCAGGTTGTTTGTTACGATATTCTTTCCCGTGTCGTGTTTGAAGGCTTGCGAGAGCGTCTTGTAAAAGGCGGAATGCAAAGGCTTGAATTAATAAATCGCAAAAACGATTTAAAACATTTGAAAATTTGACCCGTAAAATGAAATTGACCCAATTAGCAAACAGGTCACAACAACAATAACGGAATCTATTTCAACTTTGATTGGAAACGACACTCAGGCAAAGTCCAAAACATGCTCTCATGCTCTCATGTGGACACGATCAACAGCTCTGTCAGACCCTCGTTATCCTCCTGGCGGTGTGATGTTGTGAAGGATTAAAGGCCGGCCCCAGCGGGGGAGTGGGAGGGGGGGAGTGGGGGGGTCTGAGCAGCAATGGAGACTCACCCAGCAGGACAGAAATCATGGAGGGGTGAGAGACAATAGGGAGGGTCTGGACACCAGGGACTTAGACGTAACCGCTGGCTCTGGACAAAAGCGAGGCTTATGAATGTGTTAGCAGGGGGCTGGCAGGGGCCTGTGGACCAGACTGTGTCCCCAGGGGGTCAGCTAGAGCTTTCAGCTTGCTGCACAGAGCGGTCACGAGGGGGGAGGACAGCGACTGGCTGCTTTCTCTTCGCTAGTCTCTCTTTCGAAGGGAGACAAGTCAGGGGTTATCTTGTACCTTGTCTGGAAGCTCGTCTTTTTAGACCTGCAGAATCTTCTAGTAGTTTACACTACTGAGTAGTATTTACACTACTGAGTAGCATTTCAGTAGGTCAAATCTGATGTCTCCGAATGTTTTCTTCAGTAGTTGTCTTACAAAAGTCCTGCTTCCTCTTCCTCTTCCTCCACCCTCCACCCTCCGCAACGCCGAAGTTCAAAACCAAATACGGGAAACGCGTCGTCACCATAACGACGACGGTCAACGACAGCATCTTTAACCTGACCAACGCCACGCAGCAGCTGAGCCGGGAGGAAGTGATCCCCGTGTCGGGTTCGGTGAGCGGCGTGAACGCCTTGGGCCTGGTGGTGTTCTCCATGGGGTTCGGCCTCATCATTGGGAGCATGAAGGAGCAGGGCCAGGTGCTTCGGGAGTTTTTCGACAGCCTCAACGAAGCCATCATGAAGCTGGTGGCGTTAATCATGTGGTGGGCGTTCAGTTAGCATGCTGGCATCCCGTTTGTTGTATGTGGAGATGGCAATGAGCGTTGTTGTACGATTATAAGTGTGCATGTTGTGTTTAAAAGCTATGGGATGCATGAGGACAAAGCTCAGGATTGCCTTAGTCACTGTGGTGGGGAAGGTCTCTGTCTCTCTGCCTCATTCTCTCTCTCTACCTCCCTTTTTCTCTCTGCCTCCCTCTTTCTCTTTCTGCCTCATTCTCTCTCCCCCTCTCTCTGCCTCTTTCCCTCTCTCTCTGCCTCTTTCCCTCTCTCTCTCTCTGCCTCTTTCCCTCTCTGTCTCCCTCTCTCTCTCTCTTTCTCTCTCTGCCTCTTTCCCTCTCTCTCTCTCTGCCTCCCTCTCTCTCTCTGTCTCTCTCTGTCTACCTCTCTCTCTCTCTCCAAGCGATTTTACTCTGAAGTGCCTTGTTGGCCTTTTGGCCTGAGGCTATGATCTCATGACAGCATGCAGGTTTACACGGATGGGTGACTTTGATGCTTGTAAGGCCATGATCTGTGCGGAGAGACAATCCAAGGACAGTCCTTCACCCTCCTTTTCTCCTCCTCCACCTCCCCCTCCCCCTCCAACACCACCTCCTCCCTGTCCTCCTCCTCCACCACCTACTCCACCACCACCTCCTCCCCTCCTCCTCCACCACCTCCTCCTCCCTCTCTTCCTTCACCACCTCCAGGTACGCCCCTGTGGGGATCTTGTTCCTGATATCTGGGAAAATCGTGGAGATGGACGACATCACCCAGATGGGCGGCCAGCTGGCCATGTACACCATCACGGTCATCATAGGCCTGCTCATCCACGGCGTGCTCATCCTGCCCCTCCTGTATTTCGCCATCACGCGGCTCAACCCCTTCCTGTTCATCGCCGGCCTGCTGCAGGCCCTCATCACCGCCTTAGGGACGTCCTCCAGGTAGGGTCTCTGCTCGACTTTCGCCTCGAAACTGACGTCTCCGCGAGCGACGCTCGCCGTCGTCGCGAGCCAAGGCTACCGTTCGACGCGTTGGCGTGCGGAACGACACCGTCCCAACTGCTAGACGATCTGTTGTTCTTTCCTTCCCTTCTTTCCTCTCAGCTCCGCGACTCTGCCCGTTACGTTCAAGTGTCTGGAGGAGAACAACAAGGTGGATAAGCGTGTGACGCGGTTCGTGCTGCCGGTGGGCGCCACCATCAACATGGACGGGACGGCGTTGTACGAGGCTTTGGCGGCCATCTTTATCGCCCAGGTCAACGACGTGGAAATGAACTTCGGGCAGATCCTCACCATAAGGTCGGACGGATTAGCGGCGACATGATTTGGACAGCGTGTAGGCGTGCACCTGGTATGTATGACGCACGCCAACGTGAATGTGACTGGTGCGTTGTTCCGCAGCATCACAGCTACGGCCGCCAGCATCGGAGCTGCCGGGATTCCGCAGGCTGGTCTGGTCACCATGGTGATTGTGCTGACCTCCGTCGGACTTCCCACCGATGACATCACCCTTATCATCGCGGTCGATTGGTTCCTGTGAGTCGTTCTGTACACGTCCGTTGCCGGCACGACACAATCATATCCAGAACACGAAACAGCGAACGATCTACGTTGTCAACTAAAGTTGTCAAAGTCTAAATATAATATAAATAATAAAAATAATAATATAAGTCTAAACTAAGACTAAAGTTTATATTGTTGGAAGTTAAACATGTGAGCTATAAAATCATTTAGTTCTAGTTTTAAAGGTCGATTTCCCTTTGTCGACGACCACCCTAGTGACACACTTCTCTTCGATCCCTTGAGTCTTGCTCTACATCGTGCTTTTTTCGAATCGCATATTTTTTGCATTGAGTTTTAACATAGAAACATAATTAGGTTGCCCAAATTAATCATTTCAATTACAATCCCCTTCCCAGAAATTACATTGGCTAATTGGGTAATGAGAAAAAAATCCACTCTCTGTTAACTGGAATGGACTACATGTGCAGACAGAGTCAAAGCTTCACAAGATCAAAACAGAGTTTCCAGCCGTGATTAGAATCTGAAGTAGCCAATAAGAATGTCCAGTTTGCTCCAGCGTTCTGAGTACTCCACTCCAGTGGACAGGAAGTGTCACTCCTGTGGCTAACTTCCTCTCCACGCCGTTAAGACAGCGAGCAGCAGTTAGATGAATAGGTGACCAAAAATAGGTGAATGTGGACTGTTCTATTTAACAAGACCCACAGGCCCTGAAAGGGGTTTCTTTGGAAACCAACTGAGATATAATCCCAGCAGGGGTTCGACTCCAGAACTAATCAGGTGGGCGGGGATTCAGTTTCCACAAGGGGGCATATCCTATAGGTTATAGTTCTTGTAGAAACTTAACGCTAAAATAATAGCCGTTTGTCAGGGCTTTTCTCATCAATGGCCCCTCGTTGGAGCCAATCCTGTACCTGCTGCTCTTCTTCTTCATCTGTTTTCCTGTTCCGTACATGACCACTTCCTGAATGACCCTGCATTCATCCTCCCGTCTCCACTGTTTCCGTAGCGACCGCCTGCGCACGACCACCAACGTGTTGGGAGACTCCATCGGAGCCGGCATCGTGGAGTTTCTGTCCAGACACGAACTGCAGAGCAAAGATGTGGAGATGGGCAACGCCGTGCTGGAGGAGAAGGAGAGGAAGAAGCCCTATCGGCTTATTTCTCAGGAGAACGACTACGAGAACGAAAAACACGACACCAAGATTTAGAACGCTCCAGGGTTCCGGAACTTTTCAGATGGTAAACAGCGACAGTAAACAACAACAGTAAACAACAACAGTAAACAACACAGCCTTGTGTGTGCGTGTGTCGTAGTGCTAACCTGCTGCCGTTTCTCTCGTGGATTATTGTGGGGTTTTTTTTGTTTTGATAAATGTTAGGGTTTCTTTTCGTGTTCACGGTGGTTTTCTCCATGTATTCGCTGCATTATTAATCACGCGGGCGAGATGTTTCATCACATCGAAACTCTCGTTTCAACTTAGATTTTTTAATGTGTTGTTGTATTGAAGTGACTTATCCAAGAAAAGAACACTCTGTATCAATGCAGAACAAACATAGGCCTTTTCTCAAGGTAGACGTTTGAGTTATTCGAATGGTTTCTCTCCATGTCTGTGCGTGTTTGTGTGTGTTAATGAAGCCACACTTGACAATATGCTGGCTATTCTGAAGGGAAAGAAAGTTAAGAATAATTATACTTAAGTAAATATTGAGGAGATTGATAGTAAATAATATTTTTTAAGGGAATTGGGTGAATTATCTGGAAGGACACTGTTATGCAAGTTTTAATATGAATAAAGTGTCTCGACTTTTATTAACTTGGAAAAACTATGAAGAACGATTATATCATATTATCTTTGCAACTACTACCAAACAACTCTACCATTAACAACTCAATGAAGTTGCCCACAATATCAGATGTATTATGAATGAGCAACTTGCTTACAACATAAGTGTACTTTATAATTGAGTAGATTCTGTGAACAGATTTACTGTAGATAGTGTGATTATGTATGAACTAGTTGTAGATTAATAAATTACTTGAATGTTTTCTTTAATATTGTTGGTAGATTAGATCTTCATTTAGAGGTCTGGGCTGACTTTCCAAGGCCTTATGTCTGATGATAATGTGTCTAATTTCCTTAAATTGGATTATATTGTGTTGTTAGCCTTCTTTTTTTCAGACATTTTAATTCAGTTTCTGTAAATCCAGTTTCTGTAAAACATGTTTTAAAAAGTGATGAGCTTTGAAAAATAGCGTTTTGAATAAAATTTAGAAAAATGTTAAAGCTGTAAGTTTGTCTATATTGGTGCTGCAATAAAAACAGCAACTTGCTGCTTAAAAATACCTGATTGTCATTAAATCGAATTATCTATGGCGCACAAATTACGCAGGCTAAACCGTTACCTTATACCCATTACCCATAAAAGTAATGAATTGCTAAAAAAAAACTAAACAGAAGTCACACGTCTTTCTTTTGTTGAGATGAAAACCCTAAAAGGTTTATAATAAGAACGTTGACTTCGTGTTGTTTTTAAATACAAGGAAACGGCGCTGTTTTCTTAAAATGTAATAACGTCAAGCAGGTTCATTAGGTGCAGTTTTTGCTACATTATCCAGGTGGACTACGTGCCTAGCAGTGAACCCGTATGGATGGAAGACTGATGCTGCCACCTAGCGGTAAATATGGAAGCAACAACATGATTAAATAATGAATCTTGTTATGCTATCCTTCTTACAATGTTCACAATGAAGTTTCGTATATTTTATAAACGAAATACATGGATATTATAGACATTTTAAATGTATTTTTTATGTTAGTGTAGGCTTTTTGGGGATTATTTAAAGGGTCGTTAATGCTGTTGTGACGCACTTTTTGTCATATTTGCTGAAATAAACCTGACATAGGAACCACTAAATCTGAAGGTCTGACATTACAAATAAATAATTCCGTTTAGTTTGCACGACATGACTGGTAGTGCTTATAACAATCTAGAGGTACCAACAGACTTTACATGTATGAGCAAACAAATGTGACAAAATATGCGTCTCGACAACATTATGACTGACCCTGTCTCTGATGAGAACCACGTATCTTCAAGCAGAACGTTCACACAGAAAGCGCTCGAGCAAGCGCGCGCCACATTTTGAAAATGAAACCGTTAACCGTGGCTCGAAACACTTCGACCAACAGACGCCAAAAAGACAAACCCTTTCAGTTAAAAGCTTAAGTTCAGGAAAAGTTAGTAGGCTTGGAATTTGAGTTATTTGCTAGCAAATAATGTATTAGTTAGTGGCCTAAAGAAGACATTTTCTAACTGCCATCGGTTACAGTTAGGTTAAGATAGCAGTTCTAGACTAGGCTAACTGGCTGGGGTTCGGACTGCATAGTAGTAGCTAGCTAGCACTAGTAACCTACTATCCTGATGGGTGTTGAGAGATAAAAGGTACGGTAATGCCTAATCAAATCAACTCATTGCTATCGTACACGAGTAAGATTCTGGCTCATAATTAACTAGTGTTAAGTGTTTTCCTTTGGAACTTACATCAGTAGGTTTCACGGGTAACTTTGTCCTAGAGAGTTACTGTAGTAAATATACGGCCCTACCAGGGAGTCCTACTGTGCAGTTAAGAGATGCTCCGAGAAGCAGGTATGGGCGGCTGCTAATTAGCCTCCTAGCTCTCTTCTATAGTACCACAGTACTACTAGGCAGTTACTAATTTGCTAGCGTAGCCTTTACCACCATCTTTGCTGCACACTAGAGGGAGCTCGTGCATTGAGTTTGCTTTCGATGAACGTCTTTTTATTACCCCAAATAATTGTACCATCGATATGTCTACAGTACAAAGTTACGACTACAGCCATCATGACTTTTTCCCAATTCTGGCCTCCGGCTGCAGCTAGTTTTATGAGTTTTATTTCCAATCATAGCAAGTCAGTCTAGTTAGCTACTGCCCCTGGTCAACTGGCCATCTCGAATGTATGATCATAACCTATTCATCCGGAGTTTTTACAACTTTAAGTCTGTATCAGCGACATGGTCCATAGACAGACACCGTAGCCCTCTCCTCGGTCGTGAATTTTCAGACCACACTTCAAGATTCCCACACCTGTGAACGAGTCAGTCAGACCAGTTCTTTAGTCCTAATCGTGGCACGGTTAAATTGGACATTTTAAGGTGATGAGATTCATTTAAAAACTTTGTTTATCTTACTACGGTGAACGGTTTGTACGGAATATTGAGGCAAACCTCCGATGCAACTCACAAGCGGCGGAAGCATACGGGTCGCAGCTACTCTGGTTGCTAGTTGGTTTGGCGCCGGTGGAGGGAGTTATTCCTGCAGCAGTTCTTCCGGTCGGCATTTTGTTCTGCGAGAGAGGGGGAGAGTCTGAGTGGATCCCTTTTATCACCGCGTCAATAGCCTTTCTGTTTTTCTCAGTTGATTGTTTTCCGAAACTAGTCGGAATTTTCACTATTCCCCTGCAGGCGTTGGGGATGTAGCGACCTCAGACCGGTTAGAAGGATGGTTCCCCACTTTAAGCATACATGTTTGCATTGAGAAGGACGATCGAACCCTCCCGACCCGGATTATTGTTGTTATATTATTACTCGGAGGAGCTGTTAGAGCTGTAGAACGGAGAGGGAGCTAGAGACACGGATCCAACCCCGTTTGCAACCATTTCTTTTTATCAACACACCCTGAGGTAAATATGATCGCAGAAGTCCGGCTCTATAACCCTTTCATGAAACAATCCCTATTGGTTTCACGCTGTGCTGGCGAATGCTACTTTGCTGGCTAGCTAGCCAGCTAACATTAGCTACATGTTGGGCATTTGT
The DNA here is from genome assembly GCA_036571765.1 of Plecoglossus altivelis. NCBI lineage: Eukaryota > Metazoa > Chordata > Actinopteri > Osmeriformes > Plecoglossidae > Plecoglossus > Plecoglossus altivelis. The sequence continues at coordinate 14,664,261 of BROE01000012.1, read as the reverse complement.
CTAGCCACTAAATAATGGACCCAAAAAGGGGGGTCTCTGTTGGCTGTTAGCTACCTTGCAAACGCTAAGTGTTGGGTCGGGGTGACCCTTACCCAGGCCAGTCCGATGTCCAGTTTAAGATAGCCATACGCCTATGTAGGCCGCTAGGGTATCATCCACAGTGTTTAGGATGAAAACACAGCAATGAACGCGCTGTATTTACGAAGAATGAATTCGAATTGGCCAAGCTAGCTAACTAGCATAGCGAGCAGTGATATGGTTGCATCCTCGGTTGCATTCATTAGCTCGTCAGCTAGCTAACGATAGCTAACTTGGATGCATGACGTTCCTGCGCAGTGGGATATTTTCATGTACCTAGCGTACATTAACTGTAGTTTGATAAGATAGCTAGTCAACTAGCTACATTATTTTTGCAATCAGTGTGCACTAAATATCTATAAAGACATGTTTAGGTATAAGACCGTTTTAAAAACGTTAGCCAGCTACAATCTTGCTAACCCAGCTCAGCCAGATGTGCAAAGACTAGCTAGCTAGCTAGCGACTGTCAACCTGGACTGAGGAGAGTGAAAACAAGAGTTCACGAATCAAATTTGCTGTCAACCCTCTTTTGATGGGCTCGAGGTAGCTAACACAATCAACATCTAAACCCATTCCTTACATGCCTAGTGCAAAATGTAACTGAAGGACCACGTAATTGTGCAGCAATAACTACTCAACGAATTCGCTGGCTAGTCATTGTAGATACGATTCAAACAATAGTTAGCTAACGTTAGCCTGCTGTCTAGCAAATACTGCCTTGTAGGCCATCTGTAAACGGCTACTTTAGTGGTAGGATCCCTCCAGCCAGTTAAACCGAAAATACCTGATGTAAACACGATTTCGCTTTTAAAGTCAACAGTGGTGCGAGTTCATGATTGATTTGGTGAAACAGGCCCAACTTATTTACATCTTGTAGCAACCATTCAACAGAAAATACTGACATTCCTTTTAGCCATGTCGCTAACAGCTTTCAGCACATTTCCACAGTTCCAATTGAACTTCCCATCTCCTGGTGATTGTTACGTTTTTGAATACATTTCAAAGTTCCCTTTTAGTCTCACTGCATTGAGTGATGAAGTTGCACTCAGAACTTTGTGCACCGTAGAACACCATAGTAACATGCATAACCCACTATTATTGATGTGGTTGCACAGCCCCCAGTCTTGTCACTCCCCCTTCTAACTAACTATTGTGAGCCCACTGCTACTGTCTGCCGAAACATCGTCCTATATCATTATAGCTTAATAGAAAATCCCTGGCTTTCTCAGTGAGGCTTTGGCATGCTTCAGTTTGTCAAGATTGAACCCTTTCTCACGTGGGAGGGGGGATGATGGAATGAATAGACCAGCCAGCCATCGTTGCCTTAGCGCATCTCTTGTTTTGTGCTCCACAGCGTTTGGGAGATGTGAAGAGCAGTCGGGAGGGCCACGACATTGAGCAACCTGTTGCATCGACACGACCCCCCGCCCTCATCTTCAGCATGAATGGGGACATGCCTCATGTTCCCATCACTACTCTTGCTGGGATCGCTAGCCTCACAGATCGTAAGTATGGCTGCTCTGCCGCCTCTTGTTTGGCTCGCTCGCCGCTTCGATGGTAGCAGGAACGGAAAGATGTTCTCTTGGGGGCACTTAAAAGGCGACTCGCCGGATCTGAGCGTAACCACCCATTGTCTGTAGATAACAGGTTGCACAGATGACTCTCTGAAGTAAATGCAAAGATGAAATCGCCAATTTTCTGATGCTGAGCGATGATCACTTTGCTGTGATGTTAAGACTATCCCAGGAGTGTCAAGCCCTGGTCCTCGAGGGCCGCTGCCCTGAAAGTTTTAGATGTGTCCCTGCTCCAGCACACCTGATTCTAATGAAGGGTCATTATCAGGCTTCCACAGAGCTTGATAACAACCCATTCATTAGAATCAGGTGAGCTGGAGCAGGGAAACATGGAAAACCTTCAGGACAGCGGTCCTGATGGACCAGGGTTTGACACTCCTGGACTAGAGGAACAAGGTTCCTGTGTTTCTATTCCTCCAGAAGCACGTAGGAAGTTGGAGTGTCTTTAGGAGGCTTGTTGTGGTGAAGCGTTCACTAATGACCTGGCATTTACCACTGCTAGCTTGTTACAACTGCTGTGCTTTGATGGTTCTCTTCTATGTCCTGTCGGAATAAAACATTAATGTTCCGCACATGAATATTGCAGTCTTGATATTTGGAGCGTGCAATCAACACAGCCAATTAACGCAATTTGAATACGTGTTTCCGAGCCCCATGGTCGGATTGCGTTGGATTTTATTAGCCCTTACGACTTGTTGTTTACGTTTTTTCCGCTTCCTCAATAGCTAAGTAGTCCATCACAGTGTCTAGTTCTACTTTTCCCACCAGATCATTTACATGGATTCGCCTAGCAAACGCTTTCCTCCAAAGCGAACGTCAGCGTTCGTTGCGCTGCTTCGTAGGATGGAGCTTGACTTCCCAGTCGTTTCTCCACCCTGACCTTCTCTGCCTTATCTTAACAGTGTTAAACCAGCTGCCTCTGCCCTCCCCCCTCCCCGCCACCACCACTAAGAGCCTACTGTACAATGGGAGGGTCGCAGAGGAGGTCAACTGCCTGCTGGGCTGCCAAGAAGAGAACCTGGTGTCCCAGCTGGTGCACAGCCTCAACCAGGTCTCCACCGAGCACATGTGGGTACCTCGGCCCCTCTGGCCCCTCTGGCCCCTCTGGCCCCTCTGGCCTCTCTGGCCTCTCCGGCCCCTCTGGCCCCTCTAGCCCCTCTGGCCTCCCCAGCGAGGGCTCTGCTCTGTTCAGGACCAGTAGCTAGCCAGCTTGTCTGTTTTATACATGAAACCTGTCAATAGTCTGTGAAGTCTATCAGGGTTTCCCTAAAGCATGAGAGCATAAGTTAACCTTAAAGTATGACAGTTCTAAATAATACCTGGTATATACATGCTGTGTAGATGTTTGAGGGTTGTGTTACCATCTAAGGTTAACCTTCTGGTGTTTCGTGTAATCTTACTGACTGATCTCTGGCTCCTCCCCTTCGCCGAGACAGAGAGTTGAAGGACAACCTGGGCAGCGATGACCCGGAGGGAGACGTTCCAGTGCTGCTGCAGACTGTGCTGTCCAGAAGCCCTAACATCTTCAGGGAGAAAAGTAGGCCTGCACACCCACACCTGGGCTCCTTCCTGGGGGGGAGGGAGGGAGGGAGGGAGGGAGGGAAGGGGGGGAGAGAGGAGACATGCAGCGACATTGTTCTCTGACTCCATAGTGAAGTGCGATGCACAGCCGAATGAATCACACTCTTTTCGGCTTTCCTAGTGAATCTACTCATTGAACGCTTTCTGGGTCAAACTTCCCAAGGGCTAGTTTGGCTCGTCTTGATGTTTCTTGAAGGCTGTGATTGGATAAGAGCTTGAGTTGGATTGAGGTGTCTGGCTTAGTAGTATCATTATTATTTTCACATTGTTATTGTGTTTCATTGATCGATGAAGGTTTTTTGCTCAATTTGTAAGCTCTGAGGTAGTTAATTTTCATTGTAGTCTTTGTGTGCCAGAAACGGCACAAGTCTTGTCAGCTAATGTCGCGGTAATGAATCAGAGAGAAAGGATGACAAGTTGATGACTTACTGTTGTCTGGCAGCTTGAGTGGAGAGAGGAGGCGGCGGATGCTATTGGTGGCACAGAGACAAAAACAAGGAAATGTGGAGGCGCATGGGTTCAGGTGCCAGTGTCAGAAGAAAGAACTGGACACAGACCTGCTTGTCCCTAGAGGTGACTGGACTCAATTCAGACCCAGGCTGAACCCTGTCACAACATCTTGGAGCGTCACCTCTGCCTGATCGTCTTTTACACGTCGAAATCTGCCACGCGTGGTCGATGGGGGAGGGGGGGGGGGGTGTTTCAGTTTCCCAGGCGCTCGTTAGCCCAGACTGCTGCTGCGCTAACCGCTAACCCCTCAAAGCTGCTTCAAACGGACAGCTTGCCGTCTTCTTCTTCGTTGGAATAGATTGGGTGTGTGTCGTCGGTAGCCTTGGCCTGGCAAGCCAAGCGTGTTCCCACCAGAGAGCGTGTGATTGGCTGAGGGCCGGACGCCAGTATGACCCATGTTGTGCCGCTGAGGAAGCTAGAGATCTGACACTGTTACTGCTACTCTGATGTTGCATCCAAATACGAGTCAAGCAACGTGTGGATAGCTGTTATGACAGCCTCCCCGCATGATGCTCAACTCTACATGCACTCCTGGGAAAAAGCTGATTTACTCGTGTATTACCTATCATCGATATATTGTTTTCTTTCCTCCCTCCCACAAAACCCACACAAACTATACGTGAAGAGATCAGTAGCCTGAGATGTGGTGTTTCAGATGATCTGCTCTTCCTAAAGGAGCTGTTCTGAAGCAGGGGAACTCTTACTGACTGTCTCCTGCCAGGAGTTCCTCCACTTCTTTCCATCTTATTTCCCTGGGAGGTTTCCCTCGTCTTCTTTGAGGGTTGAGGGTGGTTCTGGCGCAGTTCCATGGGTGTATGAACAGCCCTCTGTGACGCTGCTTGAGAGAAGGGCTATAGAAATACATTGGATTTGATTGATTTGCTTCTTTAATCTTTGCCTCTCCTCTTCAGGTATTCTGCAGCAGTCGATGATGCCTCAGTACAAGATGTCTCAGAACTCCATGCATGGCAGCCCCGCGTCCACCAACTACCAGCAAACCACTATCACGCACAGCCCCTCCAGGTATCACAGCAGCTCACTAGGGAGTGTATCCATCTCTACGGGCTAGCAAGCTGTTAAGAGCCCTCTTAATGACTGGTTTCTGACTGGTTTCTTCTCTTCTTCCGCAGTCGCTTTGCCTCTCCACAGTCGGGGTCGGGCGGACGCTTCCTGCCCCAGCAGAACAGCCCTGTGCCCAGCCCCTACACCCCTCAAAGCCCTGCTAGCTACATGCACTACCCCCACCCGCCCAGCTACTCCCAGCACCAACAGATCCAGCAAGGTAGGAAGACCAACTCTACTTGGAAAAGGAATATGCTGACGGATGATTCAAACCCTCTTCTTCACGTACAAACGTCAGAAGGAGTTTGCAAAGGTGGCCTGGTTCTGAGATGTCTGTGTTTCAGTCGCCAGTCCCATGGTTCCGGGCAGCATGAGGAACATCCACGACAGCAAGGTCTCCGGGCAGATGACGAGCAACTCAGCGAATCACAACGCCAGACAGGGCTCCAACGAAGACTACATGAACATTGTCCAAAGACTTGGGAACGAGGTATTGTTCGTCTGCTGTGCTTCTCGTTCTTCAACTCACCTGGTTGAAGAATGAAAATGATGTCGTTTGCGTGCCTGTTTGTGTCGATCGCCTGCTTTGGTCTATCTTCTGATCTACTGTTTTGTCTCTTTTGGTTTTCCTGAAGGAGAGCGACCCTTCCATTAGAAACGCCTCCTTCTCTCTCCGATCACCTCAGTCTCAGTGTTCACCTGCCGGTAGTGAAGGAACGCCCAAAGGTGACCCTCAGAGCTCCCATCCTGTGAAACGCCAGACGCCACATCGTCTAGCCATTTCATGCCTACTGCGCACAGCTGAGAATTTGTCCTTTTCCTAAAACCACGGTGTTGTTGTTGTTTTTCCGGGGGGGTTTGTTTTGACAGGGTCTCGGCCGCAGCTCATCCTCCAGTCCCCTCCCCCCTACACGTCCCCCCGCGACGCAGCCCCCGACCTCCTTCTCGACTCCCCCGACCGCAAGAAGAAGCTGAAGAAGCTGAGCCGAGAGGAGAAGGAGCAGCTGGACAAGGCTGCCCTGTACGACATCGTCAGCTCTCCCTCTAAAGACTCCACCAAGCTGACCCTCAAACTGTCCCGGGTCAAGTCCTCCGAGATGGACCCGTCCGGAGAGCTTGTCCCTGGGGCGGAGCAGGGCTCGGACCAGGACACGGAGCTGGCCTTCAACAGCCTGCCGTTCTCACGGCCAGGCCAGGAGCAGGCCCTCCGGCTGGGGCAGGGACTGCCAGGGGAGCAGTCAGGATACCAGCAGGTGCCCGTGCTGCAGAACACCAAGCAGGGCGTGCTAGTGTACGACGACGCAGAGATGGACGCGCTCGCCGAGATCGAGAGGATAGAACGCGAGTCGGCAATCGAGAGGGAGCGCTGTTCAAAGGAGGTTCAGGATAAAGGTGTGTGTGTGAAGGTGTGAGAGGGTGTCTGAGTGAGTGAGAGTGAGTGTCTCTGTGCATACGAAAGTGTGTGTGTGTAAAGGTGTCTGTGTGCATACGAAAGTGTGTGTGTGTAAAGGTGTCTGAGTGAGTGAGAGTGTGTGTCTGTGTGTGTGTGTGTGTGTTCACGTGGCTCTTCACTGTAACTCTGAGATAAGATGAAACAGCGATCACACAGCTGATAAATGTTCTTGTTGACGTGAGTTTTCTAACCCCTCTCTCCCTCTCTCCCTCCCTCTCTCCCTCCAGATAAACCACTGAAGAAAAGGAAGCAGGACTCGTATCCTCAGGAGCCTGGGGCCGGGGGCACGGCGGGGGCCACCGGGGGGCCTGGCGTAGGCGGTGGCAACGCCGGCGCCAAGCTCACACCCCAGGAGGGTAGCGCCGCCAGTAACGGTACCAGCCGGCCAGCCCTGATGGTCAGCATCGACCTGCAGCAGGCCGGCCGGGCAGACGGACAACCGGAGGTGGCCCTGGAGGCCCAGCGCTGGGCTGAAGACCGCTTGGCAGCAGGGGACGGCGCCCACGCCACCGGCGTGCTCCGCCTCCGTTCCAAGGCGGAAGGAGAAACGCTGAAGGCTGGCGATGGCCGACCGGACGTTATCAAGCAGCGCGCCGCCGACACGCCCCGGAAGCTCGGCCCTGACGGGCGTCCGGAAACCCCCAAACACAAGCACGAAAACAAACGGGACTCGTCGAAGCACCGGCATGATGGTAAGCCAGACGGCGGCAAGGGGCGTGCCGATGGCCGGGCGCCAGACACGCCACGGCAGAGACATGAGGGCCGGCCTGACTCCGGCCCGAGGGACGAACGGCACAGGGACGGCGACTCCTCTCGCGTCCGGCGGCCGGACACCCCCAAGTCCTCCAGCCGGGCGGAGCACGAGTCCAGACACGGGCGCGACAGGGACAGGGACAGGAAACACCGGACGGAGACAGGGGAGGCCCGCGACCGCCGCTCTCCCGAGCAGCGCTCCAGACCGGACAGCCCCAGGGTCAAACAGGAGGGGCGAGCGGGGGTGGACCCTAGCGCTCGCCAGAGAACAGACAGGAAAGAGGAGAGGAGGGGCGGGGATGGCAGTCGAAGCCGGCAGGAGGGGAACAAGCAGCAGCCGTCTTCAGAGGGCAAGGCTGGAGAGTTCCCCTCCTACCTGCTCGGGGGCCAGTCGGGGGCCTTAAAGAACTTTGTGATCCCCAAGTTGAAGCGGGACAAGGATGGGAATATTCCAGGGAATGTTCCGGGCGACGTGCGGCCCCCTGGGCAGGGCCCGGGGACCATGGTGGGTTGGAGCGAGCCCCGGGTCAAGCAGGAGAAAGCAGGGCTGGTGGAGGACCTGAAGAAAGGAGCCAAGCCTGTGGTGGTGTTGCAGAAGCTGACCATCGACGAAGTACAGAAGATCATCAGGGAGAGGGAGGACGGCAACGTCCGCAGCTCTAAGTCTGGGAAGAACCGCTCCTCCTTCAGCAAGTCAGGAAAAGGTAAGAACTCTGCTCTCAGATGGCAGTGCTGGTTTGTTAGCATAGGTAAGAACTCTGCTCTCTGAGGGCAGTGCTGGCTTGTTAGCATAGGTAAGAACTCTGCTCTCTCTGAGGGATGCTCTAGCTTGTTAGTATAGGTGAGAACTCTGCTCTCTCTGAGGGATGCTCTAGCTTGTTAGCATAGGTAAGAATTCTGCTCTCTCTGAGGGATGCTCTAGCTTGTTAGCATAGGTAAGAACTCTGCTCTCTGAGGGCAGCGCTGGCTTGTTAGCATAGGTAAGAACTCTGCTCTCTGAGGGCAGTGCTGGCTTGTTAGCATAGGTAAGAACTCTGCTCTCTGAGGGCAGTGCTGGCTTGTTAGCATAGGTAAGAATTCTGCTCTCTGAGGGATGCTCTAGCTTGTTAGTATAGGTGAGAACTCTGCTCTCTCTGAGGGATGCTCTAGCTTGTTAGCATAGGTAAGAACTCTGCTCTCTCTGAGGGATGCTCTAGCTTGTTAGCCTAGGTAAGAACGCTGCTCTCTCTCAGGGCTGCTCTTTCTGGTTAGGCATGTAGCCCTGTGGATAATTACATCACAACCATTGAATATTACCCGTCTATGTTTCAAATCATATATGAATGGTCTTAATTTTTCAACGAAACCTTTTTGATCATCAGGGTTAACTAGTTTTTTATTTGTTAGGGCCTTTTTACAAAGCAATGTCCCAAATGTTTGACCTGCAAGGCTGGGTATGTTGGGATGTGTGAATAGTTTAGTTTATGTAAATCAAAGCATTATATACAGTTGTGGATAAAAGTATTGGTGTTTTGCAAAGTTTGCTAGTTCATCACATGTAGAAAAAACGTTTCTATGAATTCCTGGAAAACAATAATACGCATTTCTAGTTTTAAAGGTTTTCATTGGCAAAAACATTAAATGCATGCAAAGAGTCCTCACTTTTGTCGGTATCAGGAATATTGCTATTTTGTTCTTCCACCGGTCACTGAGACCACGAGATGCTGTGTGGTCTGATATAGACCTTTAGATCTGTTCAGATAGAGAGCTGAGATCTGGTCAGATAGAGGCCTGAGATCTGGTCAGATAGAGGCCTGAGATACAGTCAGATAGCACCCTGAGATACAGTCAGATAGAGTTCTTTAGATCCGGTCCAATAGTGACATGAGAGTCATCCATTTGGTGTTGATCCCTGAGCAGGAGTCAGGCTGTGTCTGGGACCTCGTGTGTCTGGGACCTTGTGTGTCTGGGACCGTGTGTGTCTGGGACCCTGTGTGTGTCTGTCTGGGACCCTGTGTGTGTGTGTCTGGGACCCTGTGTGTGTGTGTCTGGGGCCGTGTGTGTGTGTGTCTGGGACCTTGTGTGTCTGATGCTGTGTGTGTCTGATGCTGTGTGTGTCTGGGACCTTGTGTGTGTGTGTCTGGGACCTTGTGTGTCTGATGCTGTGTGTGTCTGGGACCTTGTGTGTGTGTGTGTCTGGGACCTTGTGTGTCTGATGCTGTGTGTGTCTGGGATCTTGTGTATCTGATGCTGTGAGTGACTGAGCCTCTGTCTCTGCAGGAGGTCTGGACGAGTCTGTTCTGCAGGAGCTTCCTCCTCAGCTGCTGGCTGAGATCCAGTCCACCATGCCCCTGTGCGAGAGGGTCAAGATGAACAAGCGCAAGCGCAGCACCGTCAACGACAAGCCCAAGTACGCCGAGGTCGACTCGGACGACGACAACGACGCCGACTGCGTGACCGAGTGTGAGTTTCCTGGACGGGAGAGCATCGTGTTGCGATCTGTGTCCGGAGATCGTGAGCGTGATGTGCTTGGCTAAATCACCGAGCCGTGCTCCGTCCTCTCAAGCCTGCTCTGTCCTCTCCTCCCTCAGCTGCACGGAAGAAACAGCGGCGTGACCGGGACAAGGCGTGGGAGCAGGAGGAGCGGGAGAGGAGGGGCTCCGGGGAGCACCGGAAAAGCGGAGGCCACCAGGAGGGCCGGCGGAGCTCGGGGTCCCGGCACCGGGAACGTAGCCCCTACGAGTCAGAGGAGGGCTCACCCCCACCCAGCATGAGTGACAGTGAGTCTCCATGTTACGTTGGTGGACAGGTGTCCTCTTTCTCTCTTTGTCTCTACCTTACTCTCTCTCGCCCTCTCTCTCTCTCGCCCTCTCTCTCAACTTCTCTCTCTCAACTTCTCTCTCTCAACTCTGCCTCTCTCTCTGCCTCTCTCTCTGCCTCTCTCTCTGCCTCTCTCTCTACCTACCTACTCTTCCTTGAGTAGAGAGGTTATTAAATAGTCCTAGCTCCACTCCAGCGAAACACAGAGAGCTGTATGAGGGGCTTGTTATCATGGTGTTTCTCTGTCCCGCCCAGTTGCCAGAAAGATGAAAAAGAAGGAGAAGCAGAAGAAGAGGAAGGCGTACGAACCCAAACTGACGCCAGAGGGTGAGAACCGTTCCCTGCCCCATCCTCCCCTTCACCAGGGTCATTACAGCTGTGTGTGTGTGTGTGTGTGTGTGTGTGTGTGTGGTCCCTTAGAGCTGCTCTCACTCTGAGTGTGTGTCTCTCTACAGAGCTCATGGACTCATCCACCTTTAAGAGATTCTCAGCCAGCGTGGACAACGTTTTGGAAAGTTTGGAAGATGTGGACTTCACAGGTAGTTAGCCTGACTACATCTCTAATCATCAGATATTGTCTCCTCAGGGATCAGTAGAGCTCCATCTATCTGACTACACATCCACCAGCTATGTCATCTCCCATCCAGTCCATCCACCTGTATCTCTCTAGCTTTCCACTCAGTTCATCTTCAGCAGGGGTGTCCAAACCTGCTCCTCGAGGCCCACTGTCCTGAAAGTTTGAGATGTTACATTTATGAGATGTTTTCATGTTAGAATCAGGTGTGCTAGAGCAGGGGCACCTGTGAAGCAGGGTTTTGCCCCCCCCCCCCCGTACCTACAGATCCATCTGTACCTGTCTGTCAGTGTCAGCCCCACGGGTCAGTGGCCCAGGTGTGCGGTGTAGCTGCATGAGGTCATGACTCTGCTGTTCTGAGCCCGCTGTGCTGTGCTCCTCAGACGATGATGAGATCCCTCAGGAGCTGCTGCTGGGGAAACAGCAGCTGTGTGAGCTGGCCAGCGAGTCGGCCAAGATCAAGGCCATGGGGATCACTTACAGGGTGAGCACCAGCCAACACACTCTGGGGGGTGTGTGTGTGTGTAAGAGAGAGAGAGTGTGTGTGTGTGTGCGCGAGAGAGAGAGAGCGAGTGTGTGTGTGTGTGTGAGTAAGAGAGAGTGTGTGAGTAAGAGAGAGTGTGTGAGTAAGAGAGAGTGTGTGAGTAAGAGAGAGAGTGTGTGTGTGTGTGTGTGTGTGTGTGTGAGTAAGAGAGAGTGTGTGAGTAAGAGAGAGTGTGTGTGAGTAAGAGAGAGAGAGAGAGAGAGAGTGTGTGTGTGTGTGAGAGAGAGAGAGAGAGGGTGTGAGGCAGTGTGTGAGGGTGTGAGGTCTTGTGTGTGAGAGTGAGGGTGTGAGGTAGTGTGTGTGAGGTAGTGTGTGAGAGTGAGGGTGTGAGGTAGTGTGTGTGTGAGAGAGTGAGGGTGAGAGAGAGTGAGGGTGTGCGAAAAAGAGTGTATGAGAGAGAAACCAAGGATCTTGGATTCTGAGGGTTACAGGCATAAATTCTTGTAATGGACCGTACAGATTGGTTTAGTAATACTTTTTGATCAAACTCTTGTGTGTCGTGGGCAGGTTCCTTCAGATAAGCTGGTGAAGGTGCTGAACATCCTGGAGAAGAACATACAGGACGGCTCCAAGCTCTCCACCTTTTTGAACCACGTAAGACACATCGCTGGCTCATCTACACCTTCACTGGAGATGTCTTGGGTCACGTTTACCTGAGAACCATCCTCCTTTTCTCCCTCTTTCTCTCCCCTTTCTTCCTCTTTCCCTCCTTTTCCCTCTCCTTCCCCCCTTCTCTCTTTCTCCCTCTCCTTCCCCTCTTCTCTCTTTCTCCCTCTCCTCATCCCTCCTGTGTCTCCCTCTCCTCCCTCCTGTCTCCCTCTCCTCCCTCCTGTGTCTCCCTCTCCTCCTCCCTCCTGTGTCTCCCTCTCCTCCTCCCTCCACTGTCTCCCTCTCCTCCCTCCTCCCTCCCTCTCCTCCCTCCTCTGTCTCCCTCTCTTCTCCCGTTTCTCCTTCTCCCCCTCTTTGTCTCTCTGCAGGACAATGACGGCGAGGAAGAGGAGCGTCTGTGGCGTGACCTCATCATGGAGCGTGTGACCAAGTCTGCAGACGCCTGCCTCACCGCCCTCAACATCATGACATCGGTGCGGATGCCCAAGGCCGTCTACATCGAGGACGTGATCGAGAGGGTGCTGCAGTACGCCAAGTACCACCTGCAGAACACGCTCTACCCCCAGTACGACCCTGTGTACAGGGTGGACCCTCATGGAGGTACACACACACACACTTAACAACAGAACACGCTCTACCCCCAGTACGACCCTGTGTACACGGTGGACCCTCATGGAGGTACACACACACACACACACTTAACAAGCAGAACACACTCTACCCCCAGTACGACCCTGTGTACAGGGTGGACCCTCATGGAGGTACACACACACACACACTTAACAAGCAGAACACGCTCTACCCCCAGTACGACCCTGTGTACAGGGTGGACCCTCATGGAGGTACACACACACTTAACAAGCAGAACACACTCTACCCCCAGTACGACCCTGTGTACAGGGTAGACCCTCATGGAGGTACACACACACACACACTTAACAACAGAACACGCTCTACCCCCAGTACGACCCTGTGTACAGGGTAGACCCTCATGGAGGTACACACACACACACACACACACTTAACAAGCAGAACACACTCTACCCCCAGTATGACCCTGTGTACAGGGTAGACCCTCATGGAGGTACACACACACACACACACACCTAACAAGCAGAACACACTCTACTCTCAGTACTCCCAGTCTGGGCCAGTGACATGCTGCTCAGTTGTGTAGTTTATTAGATTCCTTCTGACTCTCTCACTCCCTGTCTTATCTCTCTCTCCCGTACTCTTTCCTTCTCTCATTCTCTCTCTCCCTGCCCTTCTCTCTCTTTCTCTTTCGCTCCCTCTCTCTCAACCTCCCTTCCTCTATCTCCCTCCCTCTTTCTCTCCTTTCATCCTTTCCCTCCCTCCCTCCCTCCCTCCTAGGAGGGCTGCTGAGCTCCAAGGCCAAGAGGGCCAAGTGCTCCAGCCACAAGCAGCGGGTGATCGTTATGCTGTACAACAAGGTGTGTGACGTGGTCAGCAACATCTCAGAGCTGCTGGAGATCCAGCTGCTGACCGACACCACCATCCTGCAGGTGAGACTCTGACCCCTGCCCTCCGACCCCTGCCCTCCGACCCCTGCCCTCCGACCCCTGCCCTCCGCTCACACTGTGACCCACCTGCCTCTCCCTCTGTAGGTCTCCTCCATGGGCATCACCCCGTTCTTCGTGGAAGGTGTCAGTGAACTGCAGCTGTGTGCCATTAAGCTTGTGACAGCGGTAAGAATCTGAGCGCATGTTTATGCGTGTTCTGGTTCTCCAGGTCACTAGGTGTGTGTTTGTGTGTTATGGTTCCAGGTCAGTAGTGTTTTTGTGTTTCATAGAGAGAGAAAGAGAGATAGTCACTGTGTGTGTGTTATGGTTCCAGGTCGGTAGCAGTGTGTCTGATGTGGTGCCTGCCTCACTCACTCTTTCTCTCTCTCTCCCCCCCCTCTCTCTCACACACACTGTCTCACACTCTCTCTCTCCCTCTCTTTCTCTCTCTCACACTCTCTCTCTCAGGTGTTCTCTCGCTATGAGAAGCACAGACAGCTGATCCTGGAGGAGATCTTCACCTCCTTGGCCAGGCTGCCCACCAGCAAGCGTAGTCTCCGGAACTTCAGGTACATGCGCGCGCACACACACACACACACACACAGACACACGCGCGCGCACACACACACCACCATGGAACTCTGGTTGAAAACTCTACCCAAGGTTAAGCTCAACCCGCGAATTACACCCAAGTTCTAAATCCTAACAATGTTTTCATCCTAATTCCTCACGCATTCTCAATTTGAACGTAGTCTAATTTCTAGTTATGAGGAAGTAGATGGTTGTGTACATCCTCCTCTGGCTCCTCCCCCTCCCAGGCTGAACAGCAGTGACCAGGACGGGGAGCCCATGTACATTCAGATGGTGACGGCTCTGGTGCTGCAGCTCATCCAGTGTGTGGTGCACCTGCCCAGCGACAGGGACAGCTTGGAGGACGAGTACAGCAAGAAGGTACGGAGTACAGCCCCCCCCTCCCCCCCCCCGGGGCGAGCGAGGCAGGGTGTGAGTGTTGGAACTCAGAGAGAGAGGGAGAGACGGCGTCACTGGTGACACGCATCTGTTTTGTCTCCAGGTGGATCAGGACGTCCTCATCACCAACTCCTACGAGACGGCCATGAGGACGGCGCAGAACTTCCTGTCCGTCTTCCTCAAGAAGTAAGTCTTCCTGTTCCGGCTGGCTGCGCCGCTGTGTGTCTCTGTCTCTCTGGATCAGGGGCCTCCAGTCCTTCTGAAGGGGATCCTGGCTGCACTAACACCCCCTGGCTCCTCTGTCTCAGGTGTGGCAGTAAGCAGGGAGAGGAGGACTACCGCCCTCTGTTTGAGAACTTCGTCCAGGACCTGCTGTCCACCGTCAACAAGCCTGAGTGGCCAGCTGCAGAGCTGCTGCTCAGTCTGCTGGGACGTCTGCTGGTGAGTCCACCCTCACCTGCTGACCCTCACCCTCACCTGCTGATCAACACCCTCACCCTCACCTGCTGACCCTCACCCTCACCTGCTGATCAACACCCTCACCCTCACCTGCTGATCAACACCCTCACCCTCACCTGCTGATCAACACCCTCACCTGCTGACCCTCACCCCCACCCTCACCTGCTGATCAACACCCTCACCCTCACCTGCTGACCCTCACCCTCACCTGCTGACCCTCACCCTCACCTGCTGACCAACACCCTCACCTGCTGACCAACACCCTCACCTGCTGACCAACACCCTCACCCTCGCCTGCTGACCCTCACCCTCACCTGCTGACCAACACTCTCACCTGCTGATCAGCTGACCCTCACTCTCACCTGCTGACCAACACCCTCACCCTCACCTGCTGACCAACACCCTCACCCTCACCTGCTGACCCTCACCCTCACCTGCTGACCAACACTCTCACCTGCTGACCAACACCCTCACCCTCACCTGCTGACCAACACCCTCACCCTCACCTGCTGATCCACACCCTCACATGCTGAGCAACACCCTCACCTGCTGATCAGCTGACCCTCACTCTCACCTGCTGATCAGCTGACTCTCACCTGCTGATCAGCTGACCAACACCCTCACCTGCTGATCAGCTGACGAACACCAGCTGACTAACACCAGCTGACCACAACCAGCTAACTAACACCAGCTGACTAGCACCAGCTGAACAGCAGTAGCCATACTTAGATACCCTCACCAGCAGACCAGCAGTAAACATGTTTAGATACCCTCACCAGTCACTAACTAGCTGGAGAGTCAGTTAGAGACTGGTGAGTCCTCATAAACCTTTGAACCATGAGCCTTTGTAGGAAAACCAACAACCCCTCCAGCCCATCCATCAGCACAGAATCACAGACTCACCTCTGTGAGACAAGAGCAGGAGAAAGCGTCCAGGTGTTGACGGTGTGGACCGCCCCTCTCTCCCAGGTGCACCAGTTCAGTAACAAGCAGACAGAGATGGCTCTGAGGGTGGCCTCGCTCGACTACCTGGGCACCGTGGCGGCCAGACTACGCAAGGATGCCGTCACCAGCACCATGGACCAGCGCTCCATCGACCGCATACTCAGAGAGGTAACCACGACGACCCGCCGGTCGGTGAACGATGTCTTGGTGTGCTGATGCTGTGCCTGTGCTGATGCTGTCTCTGTGCTCATACTGCCTCTGTGTTCATGCTGTCCCTGTGCTCATGCCCTCTTGTTCTCATGCTGTCTCTGTGCTCTGTGTTCATGCTGTCTCTGTGTTCATGCTGTCTCTGTGTTCATGCTGTCTCTGTGTTCATGCTGTCCCTGTGTTCATGCTGTTTCTGTGCTCTGTGTTCATGCTGTCTCTGTGCTGGTGCTGCCTCTGTGTTCATGCTGTCTCTGTGCTCATGCTCCTCAGGCTCCGGGGAATGATGAGACGCAGCAGCTGCAGAAGGCCTTGCTGGACTACCTGAACGACAACGCAGAGACAGACCCCTCTTTGGTGGTGAGTGTGTCTGTCACTGACACACACACACCACACAGACACACACACACACCATCAGACAGACAGACATCCTCCCCCATTCATCACTCATGGATTAAGTTGAACTGCACCACACAAAATAGCGAGAACGTGGCGCCCGTCTGATCGCCCCACCATGTGTCCTGCCGCTTCGCAGTTCGCCAGGAAGTTCTACATCGCCCAGTGGTTCCGTGACACCACCACGGAGACGGAGAAGGCCATGAAGAGCCAGAACCAGCGCGACGAGGACTCGTCCGATGGCCAGCACCATGCCAAGGACATAGAGACCACCGGAGAGATCATGCAGAGGGCGGAGGCACGCAAGAAATACCTCCGCAACATCATCAGGACCGCCCCCTCCCAGTTCAACACTCTGAGGTACCAACAGTTTGGGAGTTGCCGGTGGATGGTGGTGAAAGTGCTGGGGTCTTCTCAGAGTCAGGAGTTAAGGAGTGCGTTTCTCTCTCTCCTCCCCTCAGGATGAACTCTGACACTGTGGACTACGAGGACTCCTGCCTCATAGTCAGATATCTGGCCTCCATGAGGCCGTTCGCCCAGAGCTTTGATATTTATTTAACACAGGTAAGGAAGATGAATATGTGGAAGTGAATGATGTGCGTGCGTGCGTGTGTGGTTTGGAAGTGAGGGTGTGTGTGGTTTTGAAGTGATTGATGTGTGTGTGTGTGTGTGTGTGTGTGTGTGGTTTGGAAGTGAAGGTGTGTGGTTTGGAAGTGAAGGTGTGTGGTTTGGAAGTTAAGATGTGTGTGTGACTTTGTAGCAAAGGTGTAGTGTGTGTGTGTGTGTGTGTGTGGCTTCGTAGTAGAGAGAGTGTGTGTGAGTGATGTAAAAGAAAGTGAAGGACTGGTGTGTGTGGGGGGGGGGGCGGGGGAAGTTAGGAAAGGATTTGTGTGTGGGGGTTTCAACTAAAAGGTAGGGTGTGATGGTAAGAGGAAGGTGTGTGTTAGATAGTTAAGCATATCTCCCCCTCTACAGATTCTGAGAGTGCTGGGGGAGAGTGCCATTGCAGTCCGCACCAAAGCCATGAAGTGTCTGTCGGAGGTGGTTGCCGTGGACCCCAGCATCCTGGCCCGGGTAAGACTACAGGCTTCTGTTAAGCAGGCTAGTGAAGGAGCCCTGCTGGCTGAGGCCTTCTGGCTGAGGCCTTCTGGCTGAGGCTGTGGTTCGAGAACAGCCTTGACCGTTTGCTGTCTCACTCTATCTCTCTCCATCTCTCTTTCCCTCTCTCTCTCTCTCTCTCTCTCTCTTTCTGTCTCTCTCTCTCTCTCTCTCTGTCTCTCTCTCTCTCTCTCTCTGTCTCCCCCTCACTCACTCTCTCTTTCTTTCTTTCACTCTCTCTGTCTCCCCCTCACTCTCTCTGTGTCTCTCTGCCTTTCCTGTCACACTTACACTGTGCCCCTGGTGAGTGTCCCTCTCTCTCTGTCTGTGTTTCAGTCGGACATGCAGCGCGGGGTACACGGTCGTCTGATGGATAACTCCACTAGCGTGAGGGAGGCTGCAGTGGAACTGCTGGGCCGCTTCGTCCTCAGCCGACCCCAGCTGACGGAGCAGTACTACGACATGCTCATAGAGAGGATCCTGGTACACACACACACACACACACACACATGTACACACTTACACACTCACTTCAGCCTAGTACACGAGTAGCTGTTGTGAACAACAATGTAGGCAATGTTCCCCAAGTATATTGAATAGGATTGAGCCCTATCAGTTCCCTGGTGGTCTGGGTGTGGGACAGCAGGTTGTGGAGCAGGGGCAGAGGGGTGTGGGGCAGCTGGGTGTGGAGCAGGGGCAGCTGGGTGTGGGGCAGCTAGGTATGGGGCAGAGGGGTGTGGGGGAGCAGGGAGTGGGGCAGCTGGGTATGGGGCAGAGGGGTGTGGGGGAGCAGGGAGTGGGGAAGCTGGGGCCACCAGCCCTCACAGGCCTGTTAGTAGACAACTCTGCCTGAGACATTGGCCTCGTCTAGCTGTGAGTTCATAGCAAGTGGAGACGTTCAGCTGAGGAATAACTAAAAATACCAGATCCAAGTTTGGCTCTACACTGCCTCCTAGGGAGCTGACAGGAAACTACAAGCCCTGTTCATTTCAGTTCATACTTCTAGTCATTTTTTTCCTTCCTACCTACTAGTAAGTGAACTTGTCCCCTCTCCTGTCTCCCCCCTCCTGTCTCCCCTCCAGGACACGGGCATCAGTGTGAGGAAGCGTGTGATCAAGATCCTGCGGGACATCTGTCTGGAGCAGCCCACCTTCAACAAGGTCACAGAGATGTGTGTGAAGATGATCAGGAGGGTCAACGACGAAGAGGGCATCAAGGTGTGTGTGTGCGTGTGCGCGTGTGTGTATACACATGTACCTACGAAGTCTGGAATGTGTGTGTGTTTCTTCTACGTTTAGGAGTGTGTCTACAAGTTCCAACTACATGTAGACGTGTGTGTGTGTGTGAGCGTGTGTGCACCACCTATGTCTGGGCGTGTGTGTTCATGATGTACCAATCCCATCCTTCCCTCCAGAAACTTGTCAACGAGACGTTCCAGAAGCTGTGGTTCACACCAACGCCCAATCACGACAAGGACGCCATGACCAGGAAGATCCTCAACATCACAGACGTGGTGAGTGTCTAGGCGCGGGCGCGTCCAGCCGTCGTCGTGGGAAACTGCCTCAGACTGTAAGGCTCCTCCTAGTTCCTCTCTTAACACGCTCCTGTCCTGGTCTCTCCTTCAGGTGTCTGCATGCAAGGAGACCGGCTACGACTGGTTTGAGCAGCTTCTCCAGAACGTAAGTATCTGTGGGCGTCTGGACTGTATAACATAAGTGACTGTGACTTGGTTGACTTGGGGGACTGTCTGACTGTACTTGGGACCAGACTTGATTTGAGACCTGCGGATGTAGACCGTGACTTGGGATGAAGAGGTGTGTGTCTGAGGCGTGGCGTGGGCCCCTGGGCTGAGGGTCTCGTCTCACGACCTCCCTCCGCTCTCTCTCCAGCTGCTGAGGTCAGAGGAAGACGCCTCGTACAAGCCGGCCAGGAAGGCCTGCGTCCAGCTGGTGGACAACCTGGTGGAGCACATCCTGAAACACGAGGAGTCCCTCACAGGTACCTACCCTAACGACCACAACCACCTTGACTGGAAACACATTGACCACAACCACCCTGACCACAACCACCTTGACTGGAAACACCCTGACAACTGTAACCATCCTGACAACTGTAACCACCATGACCATAACCACCCTGACGACCGTAACCACCCTGACCATAACCACCCTGACCATAACCACCCAGACGACCACAACCACCCTGACCATAACCACCCTGATGCTATCCACTCTGACCCTGACCATGTTTAGTCCATGGGTTGTAAACGTGTGTGTGTGTGTGTTGCAGACGGGGTGAACTCTAACCGCCTGGTGGCCTGCATCACCACTCTCTACCTGTTCAGTAAGATCAGACCTCAGCTGATGGTCAAACACGCCATGACCATGCAGCCCTACCTCACCACCAAGTGCAACGTACGTAACCCTTCATGTGGCCCTCTGCTTGTCCTCCTGTGTCTCTGCTTCCTGCAGTCTCTTCCAACACCTGTGTGCTTGTAGAGAGCCAGGTGGACTTGGGATGGTTAGACTGAAGAACAGGGCTGGTTCTTATGAAGAGCTCTAGGGCCATCTAGTGGCTGCTCCCTGGAAGTACATGTGTCCAACTATTACTGGTTCATAAAAAGTATATATTATCTCTTATTTGTGTTTATACATACTTGCTAGTATATATAATAATCATTTTAAACGTATTATAATAATGTTATTTTCATTTTGACCTGTGAAATACCTAAGAATTCAAAAAGGAATGATTCTATAGTAATTAGAGGAATATTCCGGCATTTGAATGTGTATTGTTGTGTGTGTGTTAGACCCAGAGTGACTTCATGGTGATCTGTAACGTGGCTAAGATCCTGGAGCTGGTGGTCCCTCTGATGGAGCATCCCAGTGAGACCTTCCTCACCACCATAGAAGAAGACCTCATGAAACTCATCATCAAATACGGCATGACGGTCGGTCTCTCCCTCCCTTCTTCCCTCTCCCTCTCTCTTCTTCTTTCCCCCTCTCCCTCCCTCCCTCACTCTCCTTCTCTCTCCCTTCTTCCCTCCCTCCCCCTCTCTCCCTCCCTGTCCCTTCTTCCCTCCCCCTCGCTCTCCCTCCCTCCCTCTCTCTCACTCCCCTATAGAAATGAACTATAAGATGTATTGTCCACCACCATGAGCTTCAGTAACAACATGTGTGTTTCCTCAGGTTGTCCAGCACTGCGTGAGCTGTCTGGGAGCTGTGGTGAACAAGGTCACTCACAACCACAAGTTTGTGTGGGCTTGTTTCAACAGATACTACGGTAAGACAGGGACAAGCCCTCTCTTTAGGGGGCTGTTGCTATGGGGATGAGCTGCTGCGAGCTTTCACCCCCGTGTTCTGCATGACTCAACATGTACTGCAGGTGGATGTGAAGTCATGAAAGTCAGGCTGCGGTCTGGTGTTGATGTAACACTGTGTGTGTGGTGTGTGTGGTCCGTATGATGCGTGTGGTGCGTGTGGTTCGTGCGGGTGCGTGTGTGGTGCGTGCGTGTGGTGTGGTGTGGTGTGTGTGTGTGCGTGCATGTGGTGCGTGTGTGTGGCAGGTGCTCTGACCAAGCTGAAGACGCAGCACCAGGAAGACTCCAGCAGCACGGCCCTTTCTGCTAACAAGCCTGCACTGCTGCGCTCGCTGTTCACTGTGGGGGCGCTCTGTCGACACTTCGACTTCGACCAGGAGGACTTCAAGGGCGCCAACAAGGTGAGGAGGGAAGCGTTCAGGGGGTGAGGGATGTGATTGGTGAGGGATGTGATTGGTGAGGGATGTGATTGGTTAGGGATGTGATTGGTGAGGGATGTGATTGGTGAGGGATGTGATTGGTGAGGGATGTGATTAGTGAGGGATGTGATTGGTGAGGGATGTGATTGGTGAGGGGTGTGATTGGTGAGGGATGTGATTGGTGAGGGATGTGATTGGTGAGGGATGTGATTGGTGAGGGATGTGATTGGTGAGGGATGTGATTGGTGAGGGGTGTGATTGGTGAGGGGTGTGATTGGTGAGGGATGTGATTGGTGAGGGATGTGATTGGTGAGGGATGTGATTGGTGAGGGATGTGGTTGAGATGCGCTAACAGAGCGCTAACAAACGTTTTCCTTGGCAGGTGGTCATAAAGGACAAGGTTCTGGAGCTGCTGTTGTACTTTACCAAGCATGAAGATGAGGAGGTGCAGACCAAGGCTATCATCGGACTGGGTGAGTCACCGTCACCCTGGGTCACGGTCACCCTGGGTTACCGTCACCGGGGGTCACCACACCCCGGAACATCTCGCCGATGAAGAGCCTCTGAGTCGGATTGTGTTCCTTTGCTTCTGCTAACGTTCCTTCCTTCTGCCTCCTCTTTCTTTATCACCCCCTCCCTCTCTCCCCCCTGACTCGCTTTCTCCTCCCCCTCTCCTCTCTCTCTCTACCTCTCCTTCTTCCTTTTGTATCTCTCCTTCTCTCTCCTTCTCTCGTCCCTACCCTTCTCTCCCCCCCCTTCTCTCTCCTCCCCCTCTCCTTTTCTCTCTCCTCCCCCCTCTGTCTCTCCTTTCCCTCTCTCCAGGCTTCCAGTTCATCATGTACCCAGACCTGATGTTTGTCCAGGATGTAAAGACCCTGTACAACGGCATCCTGTCTGACCCCAACAGCTCAGTGAACCTGAAAATCCAGGTGCTGAAGAACCTGCAGAACTACCTGCAGGAGGAGGACTCCCGCATGCAGGAGGCAGACCGGGAGTGTGAGTCTCAGGCGCGCTCACTCAGAAACACACACACTTAGAATCACACACTCAGAAACAGACACTCATAGAAACACACACACACACACACTTAGAAACACACACACTTAGAAACACACACTCACACAGAAACACACACACACTTAGAAACACACTCAGAAATAGACACACACACTTAGAAACACACACACACACTACACTATTGATGCATGGTAACAGAGGCTGTTGTGTGCACCAGTATCTTAACCCCCCTTGTGTGTGTGTGTGTTCTGCAGGGAAGAAGCTGTCTAAGAAGGAGGACCTGAAGGAGATGGGTGACATCTCCTCAGGGATGAGCAGCTCCATCATGCAGCTGTACCTCAAGCAGGTTCTGGAAGCTTTCTTCCACACCCAGTCTAACGTCAGACACTTCGCCCTCAGCGTCATCGCCCTCACCCTTAACCAGGGCCTCATCCACCCTGTGCAGGTACGCACTCTCACACACACACTCACTCTCACACACACACTCACTCACTCACTCAGACACAATATACAGATCCTCACTCACCTACACCATGACTGTCACACACAGACACACTCTCGCAAGCACATTCTCACTCTCTCACACACACGCACTCACTCACTCACTCACAGACACAATATACAGATCCTCACTCACTTACACCATGACTGTCACACACAGACACACTCTCGCAAGCACATTCTCACACACACACACACACACACACACACACACACACACACACACGGATGGCTCAATGGTTCCTGCTTGCTGAGCATGGGCAACCCTTGCATTCCAGTGCGTGCCCTACCTGATCGCCATGGGAACGGACCCAGAGCCCACCATGAGGAACAAGTCAGACCAGCAGCTGGTGGAGATCGACAAGAAGTACACAGGTTTCATCCATGTGAGTGGCCCTGTGTGAGTGTGTGTGTGTGTGTGTGTGTGTGTGTGTGTGTGAGTGAGTTGCCCTGTGTGTGTGTGTGTGTGTGTGAGTGAGTGGCCCTGTGTGTGTGTGTGTGTGTGTGTGTGTGTGTAT
>BROE01000012.1:14608434-14640970 GCA_036571765.1 Plecoglossus altivelis | reverse complement strand
GCCCTGTGTGAGTGTGTGTGTGTGTGTGTGTGTGTGTGTGTGCATGCCTGTGTGTATGTGTGTATACCTGTGTGTGTATGCTTGTATTAACCTGTGTGTGTGTGTGTGTGTGTGTGTGTGCATGCCTGTGTGTATGTGGGTATACCTGTGTGTGTATGCTTGTATTAACCTGTGTGTGTGTGTGTGTGCAGATGAAGGCGGTGGCAGGGATGAAGATGGCCTACCAGGTCCAGCAGGCCATCATGGCGTCTCGGAGCGGAGTGATCCGAGGCTTCAGGCAGGATGAGACCACGTCAGCTCTCTGCTCACACCTGTTCTCTATGGTCCGGAGCAACCGCCAGTACCGCCGGGCTTTCCTCAGCTCACTGCTCAGCCTGTTCGACGACAGCTCTGTGAGTCCTTCTCTCTCTCACTGTCTCTCTCTCTCTATCTCACTGTCTCTCTCTCACTGTCTCTTTCTCTCTCTCTCTCTCACTGTCTCTCTCTCTCACTGTCTCTCTCTCTCTCTCTCTATCTCACTGTCTCTTTCTCTCTCTCTCTCTCTCTCACTGTCTCTCTCTCTCTCTCTATCTCACTGTCTCTTTCTCTCCCCCTCCCTCTCACTGCCTCTCTCTCCCTCCCTCTCACTGCCTCTCTCTCCCTCTCTCTCACTGCCTCTCTCTCCCCCTCCCTCTCACTGCCTCTCCCTCTCACTGCCTCTCTCTCTCCCCCTCCCTCTCACTGCCTCTCTCTCCCTCCCTCTCACTGTCCCTCTCTCCCCCTCCCTCTCACTGTCTCTCTCTCTCCCCCTCCCTCCCTCTCTGTTCTACTCTCCGTCTCTCTTCCACTCTCTTGCTTTTTCTCTCCCTCTCTGTCCCCCACCCCCCCCACCCCATTCTTATCTTCTTCCTGTGTGAGGTGTGTGTGTGACATGTGGCTGTTGTCCCCCTGCAGAAGACGGAGGTGAACATGTTGCTGTTCATCGCAGACAACCTGGCCTGCTTCCCCTTCCAGAGCCAGGAGGAGCCGCTGTTCATCATGCACCACATAGACATCACCCTGTCTGTGTCTGGTAGCAACCTGCTGCAGTCCTTCAAGGAGGTAACGCACACATACACACACACACACACACAGTGTCTCGTCTTGATTTGGATCTGATGTCTGACTTCATTGTCTGTAGTAGGGTTTATCGTTACTCAAAACTGTTCCGCTCCCTCCAGTCCCTCCTCAAAGAGCCTGTCCGCCGGGAGAAAGACAAGAAGAAGAAAAAGAAGAAGAAGAAGGAGCGGGAGAGGAAGTACGGCTCGGAGGACGAGCGTGGCGGCGGCAGCTCCTCCTCCAGCTCCTCCAGCTCTTCCTCCTCGTCCTCCGAAGATGAGGCGGCGCGCAGGCCCAAGAAGGGGCCCCGGGGCCAGCCTGGCTCGGGCTCCGACTCGGACCTGGAGATGGAGGATGTGGACAAGGTGCTGCAGCGCTTGCCGGATAACCCCGCCCCCCTGCTGGACTTCGCCAACGCCTCACAGGGCATCCTGCTGCTGCTGGTGCTGAAACAGCACCTCAAGAACCTGTACGGCTTCTCTGACAGGTAGGACATACACGCATGCTGCATATACACACACACACACATACACACACACGCATGCTGCATACACACACACACACATGCTGCATACACACATGCTGCACACACACACGCTGTATACACACACGCACACACACACATGCTGCACACACACACACATACATGCTGCACACACACACACGCATGCTGCATACACACACATGCTTCATAAACAAACACACACACATGCTGCTTACACACACACACACTCTGCATCTCACACTCTCCATACAGCCACATACACACAGCGTGCTGTGTAAAGAGAAGGATCAGACTGTGATTCCCTCTCCCTCCCTTCGCAGTAAAATCCAGAAGTACTCACCGACGGAGTCTGCCAAGGTGTATGACAAGGCGGTGAACAGGAAGGCCAACGTACACTTCAGCCCCCGGCAAACCCTGGACTTCCTGACCAGAGACCTGGCTAACGCCAACCTCACCTACGACATCAAGAGGAGGATCGTCAAGCAGTACCTTGATGTAGGTGTCTGCTGCTCTACCCTTCATCCTCTCAGCTCAACCAGAGAGACTCTCTCATCCTCTGTCATCCTCTCTCTCTCTCTCTCTCACCCTTTCTATTCCTCTGTCATCCTCTCACTCTCACCCTTTCTATCACTCTCGCTCTCTCACTGTCACTTTCTCACCCTCGCTCTCTCTCCCTCTCTCTCATCCTCACCCTCACTCTCTCCCCCTCTCTGACCGACTCATTGCCTCTCCCCACCTCCCTCACTGTCGCTTTCACACTCTCTCTCTTTCCCCCTTCCCCATTCTTTCCCTTTTCTCACACTTTCTTTCTCTTACTCCTTAACTCATTCTTCTCTCCACTGTCTCAGTTCAAGTTACTGATGGAGCACTTGGACCCAGATGAGGAAGACGAGGAGGGCGGGGAGGCGTCGGCCAACGCCAGAAACAAAGCCATCTCTGCTCTGCTGGGAGGCCCCAGTCCCAGGAACCACCACGCCGTGCCAGTCGACACGGACGATGACGAGAGCGACGGGGAGGAGAAGACCCCAGGGGTACGAGCTCAGGGGGGCTGGGGACAGGGGGGCTGGGGACAAGAGGCAGGGGGGCTGGGGACAGGGGGGCTGGGGACAAGAGGCAGGGGGGCTGGGGACAAGAGGGCGGGGAGCGGGGGGGGCTGGGGACAAGAGGCAGGGGGGCTGGGGACAGGGGGGCTGGGGCAGTTTGGTGGGGAACAGTAAGGGTGTGATGTTGGGAGTTCTGACGCCATTCTCTCTCTTTGTCTCCTCCTCTTAACCACATCTGCTGTTCTCCTGCGTTCTTCTTTACCGCTTTCCTCCTCTACATTCTCCTCTCCACCGCTCTTCCATCCTCCGCCTCCTCCTCTTCTCCAGGCATCCCGGCGGTCCAGGAAAGGCGGGGAATCGGCCGAGGCGTCTGGCCACATGAACGAGGCGGTGGGCGCCATGGACATCATCGCCCTCTGCTGCCCCAAGTACAAAGACAGGCCGCAGATCGCCCGGGTCATCCAGAAGGTCTCCACGGGTTACAGCGTGCACTGGATGGCAGGCTCCTACTCAGGGCCCTGGGCGGAGGCCAAGAAACGCGACGGACGCAAACTGGTGCCTTGGGTGGACACCATCAAGGAGTCGGACATTATTTACAAGAAAATCGCCTTGACAAGTGGTCACAAGCTGACGAACAGAGTTGTGCAGACGTTACGCTCTCTATACGCAGCCAAGGAGGGAACCTCCAGTTAATCACCTCCGCCTCTTCTCACACACAAACACACACACACACACACCTTTGCAGCCAAACTCGACACGGATCCAATATTTTGTAAAGACAGAGGACTCAAAAACACAGAGGACAGGTGGAATGGGAGACGGATGAGGACTGAATAGGGGCAGAGCGAGTGTTGAGATGCCAGGAACTGTAAACGGGAGCCCAGGACATGTTTAAGTTAAACAGATAAAACACACCAGAAGGAAATGTTTTGACAAACATAGGGTGGGAGATCCTTCGCTGTTGTGCAGCAACTTGGTGGTTTGATTTTTACTCCCACTGTATCATAGTTTAACTAAAAAACAAAAACAAAAAACAAAACAACATGTTTATATCTCTGACAAAAAGTTCTGTTTAAAAAAAAAAATTAAATAAACAAAGTGAATGTTGGAAATTTAGTCTGTTGATGTTCTTAATAAAGTGTTCTTGGAGTTTAACCTAGCAGCGGATGGATTTCTTTAGCTTTGCTCCATTTCCAGGAAGCTTCTTTTTAAAACAATAATCGTTTTGTTTTTTCCTCTCTTGGTTTGTTTCACCCATGCTGTACAATGGAGTCTCTTGGAAATAATTTATTCTGTTGAAAGCAAAGCATGCAGTATATGTGGCCAATATGCAGGGGATACTTTTGTAAATGTAGATTTTGATGTAACGGGCATCTTGAGGAAGAGGAAGGGGTTCCCCAGCACTTTCTGGCGGAGCAAATACTGCAATAAATTTTTTTTACTTCTCTTTGTTACTTGTCTTGTTTGCATTTCAGTTTGTTTTAGTTGTTGCATTTTTACCCGGATAGAAAAGCTAGCTTGACCTAATGTTCAATTATTGTTGTCCTTTTTTTACATTTTTTTTGTTGTCATTTTCCTTACTTTTTGTCTTGTTCTGTCCTGTTTTGGGTAAATTCGGACCTTAAATAAGACAATTGTAGTGGGACATTTAAAGTTGGTTCCTTTATAATATTGGGCACGTGTGTTGTAACGCAATCTGAGATTGGTTTGAATTATAAGAAAGATTTCTGTGAGATAGGACAAGTTGGTTCAATAATTTCCTGTCGTTAACGAGTGTATCAGAACACTAGAACGAGCTCCCTCACCAACATCAGTGCATGGCCTCTCAAAATCCCGTTTTTTAGACGGTTGACCTCATATAAACCTCTAGCTCCATCTAGCGAACACAGTCTGGAGGCGCAACCACCCTGGCCGGATGTGCGTCTCCATTCATGACCTTTCACCCTTCAACTCCTCAACTCAAGGCATGAGGCTGGCGGGCTGTAGCATTCGTTTGTTTACGAAAGTCTGAAAACATTAGCTAGGGGTTGTGCTCGTTTATAAAGCTGTAAAGTCGCTTACCACAATATCACTGGACGGCACTGTCAGGAGGGTAAGATAGCATGATATAAGTTCAGAGTCAAAGTTTGCCATGTTATTCGTATTACCTTAGCCACTATTGCTAGCTAGCCGACTGTGCTAATCTTCTATGAACATTAACTGAGCGCGCGTTTTGCATCAGGACAGCTAGTCAACAAAGTTAGTACAGAGTTTGTATTATTTGAACGTCGCCAGACAGGAAACTAATGTTTAAATGATAATACACTAAATGCCTTCTCATATACGTTCACAATAGTCAGGACACTTAGCAACCAGTGAACCTAGTGAGCTTAGCTAGCTTGCTACTAACGTAGCATCCTAGCTAACCAACTTAGGGGTCCCAGCTAGACTAACCTTCAGGTAATTCTTGAACAAGTCATTAAAAAAAAAATATATTGTCTGTATGGATACGCCCTTGCACTGTCTTTGCCTTGAAGAAAGACGCGTCTGTTTCTCCCCAGACATCGGCTTGAGCTGAAACGATGCCGTCTAGCGTCGGACCGAGCAGTCCAGCCGCTGCTCTTGCCGAAGCTTTGGAGAGCTCTGGTCGGCTCATCGATCGACATCTTCAGGAGGATCGCTGCTTCCCTGACCTATCGGAACTCCTCAATGTTCCCTCTCACAGTAAGTCAAAACCGTCTCTCCTCCGGGAGAACGCCAGTGATGTTGCATTACATGACATGACAGACGCTTTTATCAGGAGCGACATACACACAGCGTCCACAGAGAGTACTCTAGACAGCAAGTCAAGAATGAGAGAAACGTTGTCCCTCATCGCGTAATATGTCGTTTTCAGGTCACGTTCGGTATTTTACCAGGCAGAATGTATAAATAACTCCCTTTCCTCAGTGTTGATGTGGTAATTTTACAAAATCGTATTTTGTAAAGTTAGCTCATACCGATTTCTTACCCCGCAGACATGCCTTCCCTTTCCGGGGTATCTGACATGGACTACCCGCTCCAAGGACCGGGACTCATTAGCGTACCGAACCTGCCAGAGCTCAGTGCCGTACGCAGGGTGCCGCTTCCGCCTGAGCTGGTGGAGCAATTTAGCCGTATCCTTTAAGCAGATTTTAACAGCGCTTGAAGAGTCCTATGTTTATAAAACATGACTAGCTGTGATGCTACGTGCAGACGTTGCGGGTTTGCACTGTCTACAATAGAATGTATTGTTTTGATCAAGTCTCTTCAATGACCTTTAGTCGGAAAATTACCTTGACCAGCTTCATAGATATGCAGTGCAACTGCATGATGGGAGTTTTCCCCGAGATCTGCCGGGCATGGCTCACAATTGACAACGACATCTTTATGTGGAACTATGAAGATGGGTGAGTATTAAAGATTCCATCTCCTCCTGTCCATCTCTCTCTTGCTGTCTCTCTCACTCTCTGTCTCTCGCTCTCTCTCATTCTCTCTCTCTGTCTCTATCTCTCGCTTTCTCTCTTGCTGTCTCTTTCGCTGTCTCTCTCATTCGCTGTCTCTCTCATTCGCTGTCTTGCTCTCACTCTCTCTCGCTCTTTCTCTCTCACTGTCTCTCTCACTTGCTCTCTCCTTATCTTTCTTTCTCTCTCTCTCTCTCTATCTCTCTGTCTCTATTTCTCTCTCTCCTCTCTGTCTGTCTGTCTCTCTCACTCGCTGTCTCTCTCGCTCTCTCTCGCTCTTTCTCTCTCTTTCACTTGCTCTCTCCTTTTCTCTCTTTGTCTCTCTTTCTCTCACTCTCTCTGTCTCCCTCTGTCTCTCTATATATCTATCTATTTATCTCTCTCCGCTCTGTCTGTCTCTCTCTCTGTGGTTGAGGACCAGACGAGGAGAGGTTGGCCACTCTGTGACTGCTGTCTGTCTGTCTGTCTGTCTGTCTGTCTGTCTGTCTGTCTGTCTGTCTCTCTACCTGCAGGGGAGATGTGGCCTACTTTGATGGCTTGAGCGAAACCATTCTGTCAGTAGGTCTGGTGAAACCCAAGCCAGGTACAGTACCCTCCACATTACATCTGACATGTCGTTCATTTTACTGAGCGCTTTGATCCAACACGGTGTAGAAATAGTGCATGTGCAGCAGGAAATCACACATCAGAAGTTAATAGTTCTTAGTGTTTTGCGAGTGTGTCAAGGTGCACTCCGCAATGTAACAGGCACAGTGCTCATGTTGAGAGTGATGCACCACCTGCTTACATTGTGTCCTCGTGGTCTTGTGTCCTCCAGGTATTTTCCAGCCCCACATCCACTTCCTGTTGGTCTTAGCCACACCGGTAGATGTGGTTATCCTGGGTCTGAGCTTCCCCAAGGCTCAGGCAGGTGAGTCAAGATATTGCCCCTCACCTGCCCTCCTCCACACAGGCCCTCCTCCACACCGGCCCTCCTCCACACCGGCCCCCCTCCTCCTCACCTGCCCTCCTCCACACCTGCCCCCCTCCTCCTCACCTGCCCTCCTCCACACCTGCCCTCCTCCACACCTGCCCCCCTCCTCCTCACCTGCCCTCCTCCACACCTGCCCCCCGCCTCCTAGACCATGGAGACCTTAGCTGTTATCACCCTCTGTCCGCTTATGTGAAATCTCTCTCCTCCTCTTCACCCCCCTCCGCCTCTCTCTGCCAGGCCTCAACGACAGCATGTCTGGTGGGATGCAGCTGCTGCCGGACCCCCTGTACTCCATCCCCACAGACAACACCTACCTGCTGGCCATCACCTCCACCGACCTGGGGCGTATCTTCCTGGCGGGCAAGGACGGCTGCCTGTACGAGGTGGCCTACCAGGCGGAGGCGGGCTGGTTCAGCCAGCGCTGCAGGAAGATCAACCACTCCAAGAGCAGCCTGTCCTTCCTCGTCCCCTCCCTGCTCCAGTTCTCCTTCTCCGAGGACGGTAAGGAACCGGAGATGAACCAGAGGGCCTGAGACCGTCCCTCTACCCTGTCCCAGTCCTTCTACCCTGTCCCTCTACCCTACCCTGTCCCTCTACCCTACCCAGTCCTTCTACCCTACCCCTGTCCCTCTACACCAGTCCCTCTATAACAGTCCCTCTACCCCTGTCCCTCTACCCTGTCCCTCTACCCAGTCCCTCTACCCTACCCCAGTCCCTCTACCCTGTCCCAGTCCTCAGACTGTAATCACGTCCTTGTTGTTTGTTGTCATCCTCCTCAGATCCCATTGTGCAGATCGCCATAGACAACTCCCGCAACATTCTGTTCACGCGCTCTGAGAAGGGAGTCCTGCAGGTACAGCTGTCATCCCCTGGCTGCGCACGCCTCTCTGCACCACATGGTCACCCTGTAGCTGCACATCTCCATCAAGACGGTAGCGCTAGTAGTAACAGGATCTGTGCGGTGTGGTTGTTTCCGTTTCAGGTGTACGATCTGGGCTTAGACGGCCAGGGCATGAGCCGAGTGGCAGCCATGTCGCTTAACTCCATCGTGGCTGCGGCCGGGAACATCGCCAGGTGGCTGCCCTGACTTCACATCCTGTATGCTTAACTGAACACCTCTGCCATCCTCAGGAGACAGTAGCTCACCTTTCCTCTCTCCCTCTCCCAGGACTATTGATCGCTCCGTCTTCAAGCCCATCGTCCAGATCTCTGTGATTGACAGGTCCGAGTCGTCAGACTGCCACCTGCTTGCTGTCACTCACGCAGGTAAGTGGAGGCTGCGCTCCGAATCCTGCACTCACAGTTCAAATCCCACCTGGTTCTTTATCCTCTCTCACTCTCACTCTCTCTTTTGGAGGGAAAAAAAGTTGTAATATTATTTGAAAAAAGTTTCAAAAGATTCTAAATATTTAAACGTTAGGAAATTCTTTGGGGAAAAATACTTTCTCTCTCTCTCTCTCTCTCGCTCTCGCTCTCGCTCTCTCTCGCTCTCGCTCTCTCTCTCTCTCTCTCTCTCTCGCTCTCTCTCCTTCCCACCCTCCCTCCGTGTTCAGGGGTGCGGCTCTACTTCAGCACCGCCCCCTTCGCCCCGCCCCACCAGAAGCACGCTGCGGGCCGCCCCAGCCTATTGGCTCTGGTCCACGTCCGGCTGCCCCCTGGGTTCTCCGCCTCCTCCACCCTGCAGAAACCTGCCAAGGTGCACAAGGCTCTGCACAGCAAAGGTAGACCTCACGCTCTGTCTGTTCGTCTGTCTGTCTGTCCCTCCGTCAGTCTGCCTGTCCATCTGTCTGTGTCGCTGTTTGTCTGTCTGCCTCTGTCTGCCTGTCCATCTGTCTGTCCCTCTGTTTGTCTGTCTATCCATTTGTCCTTCTTACTCCTCTTTCCCTCCTCTCTCTCCTCCTGCTCCTCCTCCCTCTAAACCCTCCTACGTTCTCCCCTCCTGCAGGAGTGCTCCTGATGGCAGCAGCAGAGACAGAGGACAGCGACGTCCTGTGGTGTGTCAACCACGACTCCTTCCCCTTCAAGAAGCCTCTCATGGAGGCCCAGGTACGAACATCTGGCCCCCTGCTGTTCACAAGTTACATTTTTGGAGGGAAAAAAGTTTAAATATTATTTGAAAAAAGATTCTAAATATTTAAACGTTAGGAAATTCTTTGGGGAAAAATACTTTCAAAATGAATTTTCATCAAATGTTTGACCTTTTTATTTTGTACTTGAGGGAAGGATGTGTGTACTTTCGCCATCTCTGGTGTGCAATCACATGTGCGTGCGTGCGTGTTCCTCCAGACGATGTCGGCTGTGGACGGCCACTCCTGGGCCCTGTGTTCCATCAGCGAGGAGCCCCCTCCCCGGATCTCCACCCCCCTGAACAAGGCCCTCGTCCCCCTCACAGACGCCCCCGTGGTGGTGCAGCAACACAGCGTTCCTCCCCAGAAGTTTGTCCTCCTCTCAGCCAAGGTAACCGTGGCGACCGTTGCCCTGCTCAAACGTCCACAGAGCTTCAGATCCAAATGCATTTGAAAAGCTTTTTACAGGCAGTGTCACAGATGGCTTCACATATGTCTGTAGAACTGCAGCTAAACCAACCTAAAACCTCAAGGAAGGCAAGAAAAAAGTTATACACGTATAGACACACACACACACACACACACACACACACACACACCCATACATACGAACACACACACAGTAAAAACTCACTACAGTATAAAACATTGAAGAAACTTTGGGATCTGCAATTCAGTGAGAGATTCCCTCCTCTTGATAATGACCTGTTCATTTGAATCAGGTTGGATCAGGGAAACATCTAGAACATGCAGTACTGCAGGCCCTTAGGACCAGGTCTGATCCCCTGTGCTAAAGAGTGCTTGTGCTTCCAGGGTAGCCACATCTTTCACAAGCTCAGGCCTGTGGACCAGCTGCGCCACCTGCTGGTGAGCGGCACCGGTGCAGAGAGCGATGAGATGGAACGCTTCTTTAAACTGCACAGGGTGAGTCTATGCTCTCTGTCTGTCTCTCTCTTCCTGTCTGTCTCCCTCTTCTGTCTGTCTGTCTCCCTCTCACTTTCTGTCTGCCTGTCTCTCTGTCTGTCTGTCTCTGTCTGTCTCTCTCTCTCTTCCTGTCTGTCTCTGTCTGTCTGTCTCTCTCTTTCTTTCTGTCTGTCTCTCTGTCTGTCTGTTTCTATTTCCGTCCGTCTGTCTTTCTTTCTGTCTGTATCTTTCTCTGTCTCTCTCTTTCTCTCTGTCTCTGTCTTGCTGTCTGTCTCTCTCTCTCGCACCCCTACACACTGACACGTGTGGACACTCACAGATAAGCGTGTTGTGACGGTGTGTGTGCTGTCTGCAGGAGGAGCAGTCGTGTGCTACAGCTCTGATCCTGGCCTGCTCTAACTCTGCCTGTGACAGAGAGGTGTCGCTCTGGGCAACCAGAGCCTTCTTCAGGTGACCACACACACACACACACAGTTATGCACACACACACACACACAGCTATGCACACACACACACAGATATGCACACACACACACACACACACACACAGCTATGCACACACACACATACACAGCTATACACACACACACACAGCTATACTCACACACACATAGACACACACACACAGCCAGCTACACGCACACACATAGATATACACACTCACAGATGCACACACACACAGCTGCACACACACATATAGATATTCACACACACCCACTCAGCTACACACGCATAGACACACACACAGAGCTGTACACATGCCTACATGCTGTGTGGTCATGGTGTGTTTGCATATCAGGTACGGAGGAGAGGCTCAGATGAGGTTTCCTGCTGCTCTCTCAGCTCCCAGCAACGTTGGGCCTCTCATGGGTTCACCTGTCCCAGGTAGGACCACCACACCTCACACACACACACAGACACATACTAACACTCTCACACACACACACGCATACAGAGACACATACATACACGCATACACACACACACACATACACACACACAGACACGCACTCACATTCAGCCTCTGTGAACATCTTGCTGGACTGTTCCTTTCATTACACTCATCATTCAGCGCTTGTCTGTGATGTTTGTTGTGGTTGTTATTCTAGGATCCCCAGTGCCTTTGGGCAGTCCCTTCCCTAACCCCAGCTTCCTGGCCACACCTGCCCCAGGTACACCTGCACCCTCTCCTCACCCCCTCACCCCCCTACCCCCCTACCCCCCCAACCCTTCCGGTAACACACAGAGTGCAGGCTGTCCAATAATTCATTCATGTGTGTGTGTGTCTGTGTCTGTGACTATGTGTGTGTCTGTGACTATGTGTGTGTCTGTGACTGTGTGGGTGTCTGTGACTGTGTGTGTCTGTGACTGTGTGTTTGTGTGGCTGTGTGTGTTTGTGTATGTGACTGTGTTTTGTGTATGTGCGCGTGTTTGTGTACCTCTTAGGTCTGATGCCTCCCAGCATGTCCACGCCCTTCATCTCGGGCCTGCCCATGCCGTCAGGCTCCGCCCCCCTGCCGACAGGCTCCGCCCCCATGTCGTCCGGCCCGGAGGTGGTTTTCTCTGGGAAGCACAACGGCATCTGCATCTACTTCACCCGCATTCTCGGGTCAGTCCCTTCCACCACCTCCACCTTCCAACACCACCTCCACCTTCCAACACCACCTTCCAACACCACCTCCACCTTCCAACACCACCTCTTTGTCTCTTCATGAAGCACATTCTTGGAGTACCTCAGATATTTAAAGATTAGTGCTGCATTGTTCTAGAACTTTGTGGATGTTCAGAATCGTGGAGTTATCTGGATTTGAAGTAACCACATCTTAGCTAGCAGACACAGTGTAAAGTAATCACATCTCAGCTAGCTGACGTAGTGTAAAGTAACCACATCTTAGCTAGCAGACGCAGTGTAAAGTAACCACATCTTAGCTAGCAGACACAGTGTAAAGTAACCACATCTTAGCTAGCAGACGCAGTGTAAAGTAACCACATCTTAGCTAGCAGACGCAGTGTAAAGTAACCACATCTCAGCTAGCGGACGCAGTGTAAAGTAACCACATCTTAGCTAGCAGACACAGTGTAAAGTAACCACATCTCAGCTAGCTGACACAGTGTAAAGTAACCACATCTCAACTAGCTGACACAGTGTAAAGTAACCACATCTCAGCTAGCCACACAGCTGACCTGAGTGAAGTGTGTGATGGTGTGTGACTCCTCCTCCCTCAGGAACATCTGGGATGGTAGCCTGGCTGTGGAGACGACGGTGTCTAAAGGGAACCAGACCGTCAGCATGGTGGGTACCAGCAGGATACTGACAGCTCTGCTGGCAGCCACGTGGATCTGACCTGGATGACGAGGCCATACCTGTCTGACTCTCTTTCTTTCTCCCTCATCCTCTCCTTCCCCCCTCTCACTCTCTCCTTTCGCCTACTCTTCTTCTTCTCTGCCTCCTTCTCCCCTTCTCCTCTCCTGCCCCTATGTCCCCTCCCCTCTTCCTCCTCCTCTTCACCCCGCCTTCCTCGTTCTCCATTCTCTCCTCCCTGTCTCCCCGCTCCCCCATCTGTCTCTCCATGTCCCCCTCAGTTGGACAGTACGGTGAGCTCCTCAGATCTGGAGGCGGTGCTTCTGGAGCTCCGGGGCCTCAAGGACTTCCTGGACAAGAACGCCCAGTTCAGCCCCTCCTCTCTGGGGGCCCCAAGGTAACTCCTTCCCCCCTCGTGGCCCCCAGGCCTCACATCCACATCAATGTCTGTGGTGTCACTGTGAGGTGCCTTTCTGCCATGTTAAGGGTCCCCCTGTCCCTCTGTGTCCCCCTGGCTCTCTCTGTCCCCTTGGCTCTCTCTGTCCCCCTGCTCCTCTCTGTCCCCCTGCTCCTCTCTGTCCCCCTGCTCCTCTCTGTCCCCCTGCTCCTCTTTCCTCCTGGTCCTCTGTTCCCCCCTGGCTCTCTCTGTCCCCCTGCTCCTCTGTGTCCTCCTGGTCCTCTGTCCCCCTGCTCCTCTCTGTCCCCCTGCTCCTCTGTGTCCCCCTGGTCCTCTCTGTCCCCCTGCTCCTCTGTCCCCCTGGTCCTCTGTCCCCCTGGTCCTCTGTGTCCCCCTGCTCCTCTGTGTCCCCCTGGTCCTCTGTGTCCCCCTGCTCCTCTGTCCCCCACAGCTTCAGCTCCCCAGCCAACCTGCAGCAGCGTCTGCTGGGCTTCATGCGTCCTGATGGAGCCACGTCCCAGCAGGTTCAGCAGGAACTCCAGAGGAAGTACCACAGTATGTATCAGACCAGCTGTACATGTTAAACAATGATCCCAGACCAGCTGTACACATTACACACTGCTCCCAGTCCAGCCGTACATATTACACACTGCTCCCAGACCAGCCGTACATATTACACACTGATCCCAGACCAGCTGTACATATTACACACTGATCCCAGACCAGCTGTACATGTTACACACTGATCCCAAACCAGCTGTACATGTTTAACAATGATCCCAGACCAGCTGTACACATTACACACTGTTCCCAAACCAGCTGTACATGTTACACACTGATCCCAGACCAGCCGTACATATTACACACTGTTCCCAAACCAGCTGTACATGTTACACACTGATCCCAGACCAGCCGTACACATTACACACTGCTCCCAGACCAGCTGTACATGTTAAACAATGATCCCAGACCAGCTGTACATGTTACACAATGATCCCAGACCAGCCATACATGTTACACAATGATCCCAGACCAGCCGTACACATTACACACTGCTCCCAGACCAGCTGTACATGTTACACACTGATCCCAGACCAGCCGTACATATTACACACTGATCCCAGACCAGCTGTACATGTTACACAATGATCCCAGACCAGCTGTACATGTTACACAATGATCCCAGACCAGCTGTACATGTTACACACTGCTCCCAGTCCAGCCGTACATGTTACACACTGATCCCAGACCAGCTGTACATGTTACACACTGATCCCAGACCAGCTGTACACGTTACACACTGCTCCCAGACCAGCTGTACACATTACACACTGATCCCAGACCAGCTGTACATGTTACACACTGCTCCCAGTCCAGCCGTACATGTTACACACTGCTCCCAGACCAGCTGTACATGTTAAACAATGATCCCAGACCAGCTGTACATGTTACACACTGCTCCCAGTCCAGCCGTACATGTTACACACTGATCCCAGACCAGCTGTACACGCTACACACTGCTCCCAGACCAGCTGTACACATTACACACTGATCCCGACCAGCTGCTTACATTGTTACACACTGCCTTCCGCAGTGCGCAGCGCGTAAAACAGATTACACAACTGATCCCAGACCAGCTGTTAGATCGTTACACACTGATCGGCCAGACCCCAGCTTGTCCATGTTAAACAATATCCCAGACCAGCTGTATCATGTTACACAAGATTCCTCAGACAGCGTGTACCGCTGACAACGCCCCACTTGCTCCAGTTCCACGCCGATAACATTGTTACACACTTTCGATCCGACCAGCTGTACACGCTACAACTGCTCCCAGACCAGCTGTTACCCACATTACACACTGATCCCCAACCAGCCTGCTACATCGCTGGAATACGACACTGATCCCAGACCAAGCTGAACACGCTACACACCTGAACTCCCGACCCGCTGCTACACGCGTACACATGCCGCCCGAGCTCCAGCTCTACAGAAGAACAATGAATCCCAGACACCTGCACATGGTCACACCACTAGATTCTCCCAGAGCCAGCTGTTACACCCGCTACAACACCCTCGCTCCACAGGACCAGCTGTACACATACACCACTCTGATTTCCCAGCCCCGCTAGAACGCATAGTGTACACAGCTGATCACACAGACCAGCTGTAACACGGCTAACACAGCTGCTCCCGGGACCAGCTGTAACACAAAGCCGGTTACACACTGCTCCCAGTCCAGCCGTACATGTTACACACTGATCCCAGACCAGCTGTACACGCTACACACTGCTCCCGGACCAGCTGTACACGCTACACACTGCTCCCAGTCCAGCCGTACATGTTAAACAATGATCCCAGACCAGCTGTACATGTTACACACTGATCCCAGACCAGCTGTACATGTTACACACTGATCCCAGACCAGCTGTACACGCTACACACTGCTCCCAGACCAGCTGTACACGCTACACACTGCTCCCAGACCAGCTGTACACGCTACACACTGCTCCCAGTCCAGCCGTACATGTTAAACAATGATCCCAGACCAGCTGTACATGTTACACACTGCTCCCAGTCCAGCCGTACACGCTACACACTGCTCCCAGTCCAGCCATACATGTTACACACTGCTCCCAGACCAGCCGTACATGTTACACACTGCTCCCAGACCAGCCATACACAGTCTAGCCTTCCACTGTCCTCATGTAGAGAAAGACACGGCAGCATGTAGCAATGATCTGACATGAGGTTCTCCCTTCCCCAGCCGAGGCTCAGGCCTATGAGAAGATCTCCCTGCAGGGCATCCAGCAGCTGGTGCAGCGCTCCTGTCAGACTCTAGCCCTCTGGAAGCTGCTGTGTGACCACCAGTTCAGCCTGGTGCTGGCTGAACTGCCCAAGGTCAGCCTACCCTCGCTATCAGGGTGTGCTCTTGTGTTTACATGTGGAGTGTGTGTGTTTACGTGTGGTGTGTGTGTGTGCACACTCGTGTGTTTACGTGTGCTGTGTGTGTACTTGTGTGTGTTTACGTTTGGTGTGTGTGTGTGCACACGTGTGTGTGTGTGTGTTTACGTACTTTGTGTGTGTGTGTACTTGTGTGCTTACGTGTGTGTGTGTGTGTGTGTACTTGTGTGTGTGTGTGTGCGCAGGACCTCCAGGAGCAGATGAAGGCAGTGAGCTTCAGGGACCTGGTGACTCGGGGTCGGGAGCTGACAGGCGCCCTCATCACAGCCCTCATCAGCGTCTACATCAAGGACAGCGCTTCTGTGGACGCTGTCAGCAACCACTTGAGGGACATCTGCCCCCTGCTGTACAGCAGCGATGACAGCGTCTGCGCCAAGGTGGCCACACACACATACATACACAGACACACACATACATACACAGACACACACATACATACACAGACACACACATACATACACAGACACACACATACAGACACAGACACACACATACAGACACAGACACACACATACAGACACACACACACACATACAGACACACACACACATACAGACACACACACACATACAGACACACACACACATACAGACACACACACACATGTTCTGTCCTCCTCTTGCTCCATGCCTTGTGCTTCTCACTCACTCACTTTCACACTCCTTCTCTCTCCCTCCCCTCTCTTTCCCCTCTCTCTGTCCCACCCCTCCCTCTCCCCCTCTGTCTCTCGCTTTCTGTCTGACGCTCCTGCTCTCCCTCCAATCTCTCCCTCTCCATCCCATCTCTCCCTCCCCCTCTCCGTCCCATCTCTCCCCCCAGGCTAATGAGCTGTTGCAGGGTTCCAGGCAGGTGCAGAACAAGACAGATAAGGAGCGCGCTCTGAGAGAGTCTCTGCGTCTCTACCAGCAGATCAGCCACCACACTGACCTGGCCCTGGTGTGCTCCCAGTACAGGCAGGGTAGGAACACACACACACACACACTTATTCACTTTTTCATACGCTCTCCTCCCAGACATGTATACACACACGCATGCACTTTTGCTCACTCAGTCACTCACACGATGCCTAGAGTGTGTGTGTGTTTGTGTACTGACTGTGTGTGTGTGTGTGTGTGCGCACGCACGCACGTGTGTGTACTGACTGTGTGTGTGTGTGTGTACTGACTGTGTGTGTGCACTGACTGTGTATGTGCACTAACTGTGTGTGTGTGTGTGTGTGTGTGTGTGTGTCAGTGCGTTTCTACGAGGGTGTTCTGGAGCTGTGTCTAACGGCAGCAGAGAAGAAGGACCCCCAGCGGCTCGGCCCTCACTTCTACAAGAACGGAGAACCAGAGGAGGACCAGGCAGGCCAGCAGGCCTTCCAGGAGAGGTGCCCACCAGGGAGAGGGGAGACTGGGGAGAGAAGCCCACCAGGGAGGGGGGAGACTGGGGAGAGAGGCCCACCAGGGAGGGGGGATACTGGGGAGAGAGGCCTACTAGGGAGGGGGGACACTGGGGAGAGAGGTCTGGTTCTGAGGAGGGGCACCTGATGAGGGGTACTTGGGGGCAGATGGGTGTGCAAAGTGGTACCATGTCTTGAGAACAGTATTCCTTCCCTGTTGACTGTCTCTCTCTTCCTCATCCTCCTCCTATTCCTCCAGACTGTCGTGTTATAAGTGCATCACAGACACCATGCAGGAGCTGGTGACCCAGAGCAAGGCTGCTCCTCAGTCCCCCAGCGTCCCCAAGCAGCCAGGGCCCCCGGTCATGACCTCTGACCCCAACATGCTCAGCAACGAGGACGCCACCGCCCACGTGAGTGCAGGGGGCGGGGCAAGGGGGAGGGGATGATGGAATGAAGTTACTTTGTCGTAAGTCAGGACTTTAATTCAGGTTGTCTACTGTCCATGGACATTCTAAGTAACCCTCTCTCTCCCTCCCCCGTCCTACTCACTCCCCCGTCCTTCTCTCCCTTCGTCCCCCGTCCTCCTCTCTCTCCCCCGTCCTTCTCTTTCTCCCTCCCCCATCCTCCTCTCTCTCCCCCGTCCTCTTCTCTCCCCCTTTCCCCCATCCTCTTCTCCCTCTCTCTCCCTCTCCCTCCTCCCTCCTCCTGTAGTTGGAGCAGATGCTGAGTTTGGCCCAGAGGTCTCATGATGAGCTGTTCCACATAGCTCTGTACAACTGGCTCATCCAGGCCGACCTCACAGACAAGCTGCTGGAGGTATGACCCTCCTCCTCTCCTCCTCTCCTCCTCTTCTCTCTGCTCCTCCTCTTTTCTTCTCTCCTCTCCTCCTCTTCTTTCCTCCTCCTCCTCCTCTCTCCTCCTCCTCTTCTCTCCTCCTCTTCTCTCTGCTCCTCCTCTTTTCATCTCTCCTCTCCTTCTCTTCTCTCCTCTCCTCTCCTCCTCTTCTCTCCTCCCCTCCTCTCCTCCTCTTCTCTCTGCTCCTCCTCTCTCCTGTCCTCCTTTCCTCCTCTCTTGTCTCTCTGTCTCCTTTCATCCATGTCTCCCTGGCCAGGTGAACTCTCCCTACCTGGAGGAGCACCTGATGCGTGTGGTGAAGCAGGACCAGGGCCAGGTGAGGAACATGGACATGCTGTGGCGCTACTACGAGAAGAGCCGCAGCTTTGGCAAGGCTGCCCACGTGCTGGCACGCCTGGCTGACATGCACAGGTACACACACGTACACACACACACACACACAGGTACGTACACACACACACACACACAGATGGACACAGGTACACACAACACACACACACACACAGG
This sequence comes from Plecoglossus altivelis, assembly GCA_036571765.1. Taxonomy (NCBI): domain Eukaryota; kingdom Metazoa; phylum Chordata; class Actinopteri; order Osmeriformes; family Plecoglossidae; genus Plecoglossus; species Plecoglossus altivelis. Next base: position 14,622,512 of record BROE01000012.1, on the reverse strand, counting down.
TACACACAACACACACACACACACAGATGCACACAGGTACACTCAACACACACACACACACACACTGGTACACACAACATACTCACAGTAATGCTCACAGGACCACACACATTCGCTGGGCCGCACACACAGGTACATACTGTATATACACACACACTGAAGGGTTTATACAGAATAGAAATATGCACATGTATAACCAAAATGTTCCACTTATGTGTCTGTGTGTGTGTGTGTGTGTGCGTGTGCGTGCGTGCAGTACGGAGATCCTTCTGAAGCAGAGGCTGGAGTACATCTCCAGAGCCATCCTGTCTGCCAAGAGCTCCTCTTGCATCTCTGCTCAGGGAGCTGATGGAGAGTTCCTGCATGAGCTGGAGGAGAAGATGGAGGTGGGGAGGGGAGGTGTGCTGTGGGGAGGAGGAGTGGGGGTGTGCTGTGGGGAGGGGAGGCGGAGTGGGGGCGTGCTGTGGGGAGGGGAGGAGGGGGAGGGGAAGGGGAGGGTGGTGTGCGTGTGATGGCGTGTGTGTGTGCGGTCAGCGGGACTCTTTCTGCGCAGCGGCTGGCGTACTTTCACGAGCCATCCTGTCTGACCAGAGCTCTCTGCTCTCTTGGCTCAGGGCGCTGGCTGGAGGTTCTGCTGCGCTGGGGAGTTGTGGAGGTGGGGAGGGGAGGTGTGCTGTGGGGAGGAGGGTGGGGGTGTGCTGGCTGTGGGGACGGGGGATGGGGGGTTGGGGGGTGCTGGTGGGGAGGGGACGCGGCGGGGCGGAGGCGGCGTGCTGTGGGCCATGCCTTACTTGTTTGTGTGTGCCTTCCATGTGTGGTTTGTGTGTGGTGTGTTGTGTGTGTGTGTGTGTGTGTGTGTGTGTGTTTGTGTGTGTGTGTGTGTGTGGTGTGTGTGTGTGTGTGTGTGTGTGTGTGTGTGTGTGTGTGTGTGTGTGTGTGTTGTGTGTGTGTTGTGTGTCCGTGTGTGACGGCACTCAGTACGACATCCAGGACACTGCAGAGGCGTATTACATCACCCTCTGTGAGGGGGCATTGCTTGCAGCTCGCTCACCGGCTTGGCATCACCAAGGTAACGGCACGGGAACCGCTTGATTGACAGGTCGGCTTGGCGCTGTGTTCCAGGGGAGCGAGGAGGAGGAGGTGGGGGGGTGTATAGGTAGAGCCTGACCTCTAACCTTCGACCTCTGCCCTTGTGTTCAGCTGTATGGGGAATTTGCGGATCACTTCAGGTTGTCTGAATGCAAGCTGGCCATCATCCACTGTGCTGGTCACTCTGACCCCATCCTCGTCCACTCCCTGTGGCAGGAGATCATGGAGAAAGGTAGGCCTTTCCTCCCTTTCTTAGCATCCTGATTGGGCTGTGTGCTGCGTTCTGATTGGCTGCGTGTTCCCCTTCCTGCGTCGTGATTGGCCGTGTGTTCCCTCCGCAGAGCTGGCCGACAGCTTGGCCATGAGCGCAGCGGATAGGATGAGATCTCTGAGTCTCAAACTGGTCTCACTGGGGAAGGTGTACGCAGGCACGCCCAGATATTTCCCCCTAGGTAAGCCATCACAACCACAGGTGGATCGACTACTACCCCACCCCTCTTGCCTCTCACACCACCCCTGGCCTGGCCTCCAGGCCCCTGACCCCGCCTCCAGGGGCCCCTAGTAGAGCCCAAGGGTCTTGCAGAATGGCTCCTGTGTGTCCTTCAGGACCAGGATGTTGGAGCTGTAATTGCTGTAATTGTTCTCCTACGCCAGCGGCCTGTTTGAGCCTGTTCAGCGGAGCGTCTGGAGAGGATCGATTTACGCACACGCTGACATTTACATGTGCACTCACGTTTACACGTGCACTCACGTTTACACGTGCACTCAAGGTTACACGTGCACTCACGTTTACACGTGCACTCAAGGTTACATGTGTATTCACGTTTACATGTTCACTCAAAAACCAGCATCTCACTTAATCCTCCCTCGCTGACTCCATTTCCCAGAATTCCTGGTGAAGTTCCTGGAGCAGGAAGTGTGTCGTTTGAACTGGGACGTGGGCTTCGTCACCTTCACCATGCAGGAGATCGGAGTCCAGCTGCCGCACCTTCTGGAGGTGTACGACCAGCTGTTCAAGACGCGGGTACGAGCCCAGATACGCTGAGTACAGCTGATGACATCAGCAGCAACACAGCCAGACACCTTGGCTGGCCAGCATCGCTAGGGCGTGATCTCTGTGTGTGTGTGTGTGTGTGTGTGTGTGTCCTAACCCTCTCCTGCCTCTCCAGCAGGGTGTATGAGGTGTGTGTGTGTTCCATCCATCCTACCCCGTCTCTTCAGGTTTTTCCTGCCATTCTTACACTGGCAGGAAGGCGTCATTCAAACATGTCGTTACGTTTGAATGACGAGACATTGTGAAACCTGTCAGCGTTTTCCCCTTCGTAACGGTGTAGCGGTTGTAACGGTGTAGCAGTTGTAACGGTGTAGCGGTTGTAACGGTGTAGCTGTTGTAACGGTGTAGCTGGTGTAACGGTGTAGCAGGTGTAACGGTGTAGCTGTTGTAACGGTGTAGCTGTTGTAACGGTGTAGCTGTTGTAACGGTGTAGCAGGTGTAACGGTGTAGCTGTTGTAACGGTGTAGCAGGTGTAACGGTGTAGCAGTTGTAACGGTGTAGGTGTTGTAACGGTGTAGCGGTTGTGTGTTGGTGTCCAGGATCCCTGCTGGCAGAGACTGCAGAAGCCGCTCCACCTGGTGGAGTGTATCCACATCCTGCTGTCAGGCTACGTGGACGAGCCCAGCAAGGTGCCCACCTACGACAGGTAACTTCCTCCTGCGGGGGGCCCGGGCTTCACAAGGTCTGGGAGGGGGGGGACTCTGTCCAGGGGGGCTGGGAGGAAAGTGTGTGTGTGTGTGTGTGTGTGCCTCGACTCTGTCAGAGGGCTTTCCTCCCCTCCCTCACTCTCCTCTTCCTCACCCTCCTCTCTTCTCCTTCCTTCCTCCCTTTCCTCTTCCTCCCCTCTCTCCATCTTCCCCTCCCTCCTCCCATCCCTCACTCTCCTCCCCCTCCCCATCCACTCCTTCCTCACTCTCCTCTCCCTCCTCCCCATCCTCTCCTTCCTCACTCTCCTTTTCCTCCTCCCTCCAGGCGCCGTTTCACCAACGTTTGTCTGGATAACATCTGTGGCTACCTGGTGGAGCTTCAGTCCCTGAGTCCCACCTCAGCCCTGCAACGTACCATCGGCAACTTCAAGGCCCTGCAGGCCAAGCTGGAGAAGGTGCACTGACCCTCCCCTCTAAGGGGGAGAGAGAGAGAGGAGGGGGAGGGACCCTCCCCTCTGAGGGGGAGAGAGAGAGAAGGGGGAGGATGCTAGGCTCCTCAGCAGTTTAACACCTGAACACGGATCAAACCGGATCAGACCTGATCAAACCAGCTCAAACGTGTACGATCCAAAGCTGCGAACATGACCTTAATGATTCTGTCTTGAGTGTGTTGTGTCTCTTTGGCCTGGCTGTGTGTTTGCCTGGACTGTAGCTGTGGGTTTAGGATCTGGCTAGAGAGGAGCATGTGAGGACTCTCTTACGCTGCTGCAGCGGCCTCTAGTGGACACCTGAAGAACTACATGACTGAAGACGAGCTTGACCTCCACAAGTAATTTTTTTTTTTTTTCTTACAGCTTGTCTGACTTCACGCTATTTGTAACTTATCATACACATACATGCAATTTGTTTTTGTTCATGTGAATGGAACAAAAAGTTATGATCAGATGAGTTTGGGAAACGATGATCAACAGAGCACTCAGTGAACATGATTGTTTGCAGACATGTCCTGATGTTGTTCTGTACGGCAGAACGTTGTACCGGTGTGAGGAAAGAGTCGATTCTTGTCAAACCAACGTTATGAAATCAACTCCATGGCTGTTTGAACCACAGTTTGGACCTCACGCGGGTCACAGACACCCGTCAGCCAATCACACTTGAGAATCTGTGTCTAGACAGGAAACGCCATCCAAACATGTGACCTGTTCTCATCTTATTCCTGCCAAAGCACCATTATTTTTTCTTTTCCTCCCGACACCATGGGGTTAATAGTGTCCCCTTCAGTCCCCGTGAGAACAGAATCTTAACAGAATCATCTCTCCAGGTGGTCCAGATCTCTCCCCCACCCCCTGGCTCTCTCCTGCCCAGGTCTTCTCTCCCTCCCCCTGGCTCTCTCCTGCCCAGGTCTTTCCTTCACGATCTGTGTAGCTGGATCCCACCCTGCAGTCACAGTGCTGCCGTTGGCCCTTGCTCAGGGACATATTCCAACCTTTCTCAACCCTTACTTTCAAGTTTGGGGTTGACTTTCTTTTTCTTGATCGTGGATCGATGGGCGAGTGTGTAAAAACAGTCTGGATGAATGTCGTTATGACTAGGACCAGTGTATGTGGTGTTTGTGTGAAGCGAGCATCGACCCACGCCTTGCTAAAGGGTGCTGTTTAAAATAACTATACTGAAATGACGTGGCCTGCAGTTTTATATGAAAATTGTGTTTTTACATAGTTATTTCAATTTGTCTCTTAGTTTATTTGTTTACAGTTTGTATTGGAATACTATTAAATAACAAAGAATAAAACATTTTGCAACTTGGCCTTTTTTATGTAAATTGGATGTATATTATTATATGGATATTCAGTATATTCAGTATATTATATGGATTCATTTATGGTGTGATATTTGATAGTTCACAGTTAAAATACTTTATAATTGTAGGTGGCTGGTATTTGGCCCATCTTGCATAGTTGAATAGTCGCACCTTATACAAACAACAGCTGCTTTGCTTAACTTCATTACCGTTAATTGAGGATAATCGCGCCTTCGGGCTTGTTGATGTCACTGAAACGTTATAATTGCGTATGGGCCTTCTTCTTACAGAGGGTGAACATTTATTTTTAATTGTAATGTTCTGGAAAACAAAATCATTTCGACTCCTGAGATTAAGTAGCAATTACCACTTCAAGAACGTTGATGAGGAAAAAAAAAACATGATATTCTTAGGAATGAGAGTGCAGGTTACACTTAACATTGAAACGACTGACAATATTTTCATCATAAATAGCGCTGATTAAAGACAGACTAATACCAAGTCTAAAAAAATACAGCAACATTGCCAACACAGAGTTGGCATAGCAAAGATACTGCTTCCTTCACCCTGGCGTTGATTGACAAACATGACGTTATTTAATATACCCCCCCATTCAGCAACTGAACACATTACAGAAACTATAGGCTTTTCGTAAAATGTGTCACCCCGAAATCACAATTGGAGCTCTTTGATCGCCTTGTGAACGTCAGGCTTTAGCTACAGCAACACAGAGAAGCAATTCTATCTCAGCGTTTGCAGGAGCAAGATAGTTTTTTCACTCCGTATAGGAAGATATAGGGGATGATGCTTGTGTAAGAAGCTGCAATGTAGCTAGCGATCTCCATGACCAGACTGGAGCTATTGACGCTGGTGGTGATCCGTAGTATGAGATGAGTTAGCCAGCACACCAGGAATACCGTCACCACGGCCACCACGCTCTTCGCTGCCCTCACCTGAGAACTGGAGTTCTGACTACGTTCGGCGACGTGCGTCCGAACCACGTCACTGACCTGACCCTCCTGGTTTTTAGAAGTCTCGTTGATTCTCTGATCGTTGTCTGAGCTTCTCGTTGTCTCTTCGTTGGGTGCAGCGTTACCTGTGCTGGTATGCGATTCAGCGGAGAGGCCTTGGACACGCTTTCTGTGCTGGAGAAGAGTCACAACTATCTGAAGGCTCGCGAACACGGTGCCAGCTATGGGGACCGCGTTTGCAAACGTCAAGTACAGAGTCTCGTAAGTCACCATAGCTGTTTCTGAAGGGTAGTACTCTACACACTCATGACTCTCGTCCCCTTCCAAATCTGCAAAAAATAAATGTGGTATACTGAAGGCAACGGAAACAGTCCAGCTTCCGGCCAACAGAGAGGTCACCAAGCGCAGGTTGTCTAGACGCACGGGCGCCCCGCCGCGTTTTAAAGAACCCACCAGCTTTTGGTACCAGAACACACTGATGAATAAGGTGGAGAAAATGCTACTGGTCTCGGACAAGTCAGCAAAGAAGAGGAACGTGGCGCAGTAAGGTTTACCCATAAACCATTCACCTGCGAAGTCTGACATGGTGTCGGGCAGGTCCACCAGGCAGTTAGTGAGGAGGTTAGAGACGGCCAGGTTTAAAAAGAGGAGCTCCGTGGTACGCAGGGGAGTTTGGGGCCCGGGAAGAGAACGGAAACCCAGCCAGCAGTTTCCTATGATACCGAAAAGACACATGAAAACTCGAACGAAAGCTTCAATCCACTCTTCCAACTCCATCATAAACTAAATTCCGTTGTTGCTTCTTCACTGTCGCAAAACACAAACTTCACTTGCTTGAACTGTGATGGAGGTCTATTGTAATTATACTCTGCGAAACTGATGATGGAGGAACTCTTATAGAATATTCTGACCACAAAGTCCCACCTCCTAACATGTGAGGTTAGTAACTGAGATGGAACGTAACGAAGTCCAAATACTTACTGTACTTCTGTATATTTCTCTGGGATCAACATCACCTCGTACACTGTTTAGTTTTAGGACATTTTTTACTTTCAGTCTTTACATTTTTACACAAATATTTGTATATATAATTATTCATTTTAAAAGCCAGTATTGTTATATTGTTAAATATAATATCACATTAAATCTGTATTCTGTATTCAGTGCAGAAGTAACATAGATGGGGGTGTTGGAGTGTTGAAAGGGTTTCTCCGATCTGTGGGGAAAGGTTTTGTTAGGTTGAAAAAATTACAGATTTTTTTCCCCTCAAAATGTTAAAACGTTTCTTACAACAAACATTTTTTTTACAATAGGTTTACATACATTTTTATCTCAGATTTGTCTTTTTGCTTTAATCCGTTCTAGGATTCTATGTTCCCTTCTTCCACAGTGTGTGAAAGGAAACTTTAAAATGTTTTTTAAAGTTAGATTTAGTTTTGGCGAAAAAACAGTTTAAAAATTAGCGACCTTTTTGTTTAGTGTTGTATCTGGATTTATTTATTTTTTAAAGGTAGAAAAAAATATTTTCGATTGTAAAGGTAGTTAGGGTTAGTTTGTGATATCGATATGAATAGAGACATTCCTGATCATGGCCATATGTGAGGGAAATTTCAGAAAAATGACTCTCCCCTTCATAATATTCAGGGTAGCTACGCTTGCGGATTTGTAATAAGGAAATTTTGTGCCTTAATGACCGAAACCGTGAAGGACCTTCCTCAAGTAGTGACCGGTTGCTAAGATACCGTCAGGGCCGTTTTGGGGGTGGGGTTTCGCAGAAGGTCAATTGAGGATAAGCATACCTCGTGCCTTGTAAAACAAAACAATAATTGCTCGAGGGCCTTCTCACCCAATTAGTTTGACACCCAGGTAGGAAATATTTTCAATTAGAAACTTCTAGGAAACAAAGACATTTTGACTCTTGAGATTGAGTTCTCGTGTCTAGCTTCAAAACACAATTGTGAGGAACCTGTCTAAATATTACACTATTTGGAAAAAGAGTGTATTTTATCTGGTTAGCCTACACTTGAGTTTGAAACCACTGACACTATTTTAATCACAAATTACGATGATTAAAGACAGACAAGTTCATATGATAAGTAAATATTCAGCACAGTGTTAGCATAGCAAGAACGGGAAAACTGCAACAGTGCACCTAGTGGCTATGCCAAAACCACCCTCACGCTATCTGACAAACATGATGCTTTTTAAAGGAGGCCACCTGAATTTAGCCAATTAACACACTGTTAATACTATAGGCCTTTTGATAAACGTGCCACGCCCCCAAATTACAAATGGATGCATTTGATCACCTGAAGAAGTCCAAGCCACGTCGCAGTAGCGCACCAGAAGCTAACTAACTAACCAAGGAACAAACTAACTAACTAACTAACTAACTAATCCTAACTTTATGAAGTAGCTTCTGCAGGATCTGTTTCGGAGACATCAGTTTTTTCACTCCGTGTAGAAAGATGTAAGGGATCATGCTGGGATAGGAAGCTGCAGTGTAGGCGGCAATATCCGAGATCAGAGTGGAGTTATGGATACTGCTGGTGATGCGAACTAGGAGATGGGTTAGCCAGCACACCAGGAAAACCGTTACAACCGCCACGACGCTCTTGGCTGCCCGCACCTGAGAGCTATAGCCTCTCTGACCAGCGTTCGAGCTTCTTGTCGTCTCTTCGTTGGGTGTAGCGTTACCGGAGCTGTTGTGAGATTTAGCGGACAGGCCCTGGACACGAGACCTGTGCTGGAGAAGTGTCAGAACTATCTGGGTGCTCGCGATCACTGTGCCGGTTACAGGGATAAGGTTAACCAGCGCCACGAACGCAGAGTCGTACGTCAGCACTTCTATCTCTATACACTTGCAGGTCGCGTTCTTACACTCCAACGTCGAAAAAAACAAACGTGGGACACTGAAGGCAACTGATACGATCCAGCTTCCGCCCATCAGAACGGTCACCAACCTCAGGTTGTCTAGACGCACGGGCGCCCCGCCGCGTTTTAAAGAACCCACCAACTTCTGGTTCCAGAACACACTGATGAAAAAGGTGAAGAATATGCTACTGGTCTCGGACAGGTCAGCGCAGAAGAGGAAGATGGAGCAGAAAGTTCTGCCCATAAACCATTGACCGGCGAAGTCTGAGATTGTGTCGGGCAGGTCCACCATGCAGTTGTTCAGGAGGTTGCAGACGGCTAGGTTTAAGAAGAGGAACTCCGTGGTACGCAGGGGAGTTTGGGGCCCGGGAAGAGAAGAACACCATAGACAGGTGTTCCCGATGGTTCCAAAAAAGAACATAAAAAGTCGAATGAAAGCTTCGATCCAGCCAAGCACCTCCATCTCAAGAATATTTGACAGCCTATGAGTGCGCAGCATCCGGTCTTTACCTGTTCAGCCGCACCGCGACTTGCCTGAACTGCGATGACCGTAGATCCTGTAACTATAGTCTGCTTACCTGGTGAGCTTGATGGGCGAACTTTTATAGAGTAGTCTAACCTCAGTCCAACCCTCTTGTCTTTGTGACAAGCAGGCTATTAGCTTAACCACCGGTGAAGAACTTCTCACTAATGAGGGAGTGCATCATAGGGTTAACGTGTGGCAATAGGAAATAATTGAAATAGGCTAAAATAGGTACAAACTTGAATATTATTATTATTTCATTTGGAGAGAAAAAAATCTACTTGTATATCATGATCACCATGCTTCATGTTAATATCAGTGTCGTTGGAAGCGTAACCTACTTCACGTCATTCATCCTGTGGATTGAAGCTCCACCTCATAGACTCAAAGCTGTGATGGGAGCGCGCAGAGAACTGATGATCGGATCGGATCTCGTGGGATACAGAAGACACTGCGGGAACAGTTCAAGCAGCTCGACTTCATGTGATGCCATCGTTTGCGTTTGATTTCTGGGCAATGGAGGGGAGCTGGGACACCCACAAAGAGGCTATTTGGATCGGATCTCTCGTATCGTTTTCGTTGGAATAATTTTCAGATGAATGTGGACATAACAGAATGCCCAACAGCGGCGGTCACAGATTTAAACCGAGCGCATTTATTCCGGTGTCCACCGCTGCCTGTCTGCTAGTCGGCTCCACCTGTCTGTTCTTCGTTTTTACGTAAGTTTACCAACATGTCTCACCGTAATAACGATTAAACTTTATAGTCCTATGAACCGTGTCCTATGAAAATACATTTCCGAAGTTCTTGCGGACAACGGTTGATCACGAAGACTTATTCCAATCATTAAGAGACTATATCGAAAGCGTACAATTAACCTCTGTGTCCATACTTTTCCAAATATTCTGTAAAAGTATTACAAATACGGCATGGCGTGATCTGGAGGATACACGTTATCTCTGTATCAAAAGATTCTGTGCACTAGAACACGTGGAACATTACACTGATCAAGAAATATGTATTTCATGAATACGTTGTATTCATTTTTGAGGACCCCCCCCCCCCCCCCCCCCCCTTTAGACTGTTTTAATTTGTTCGACATCAGTTATCATGAGTCTCTGAAACCGGAACTAAATTAGTCTGACATCAAGACAAAAATGTGCGGGAGCCCAGTGGATATTACCTGGATGTGACCTAGTTCCAAATGAAGAGAGCTATTGACCCCAAACATCTTCCCATCTGTATCTTTCAGAGCTTATAACGTCCCAGTTTATTTCTAAATCCCTTCCCACAGGGTGATGGCAATGATGCTTGAAGCTTATTCAGGCCGATTTCCTAGACGTCAGTTACAGTTAGATTATACAGTTATACAGAGAAATACAGTTCACTTGCATTTTCTAATCGTTCCGTTTTTAATCTGTCCCGAGAGAAACGATGTCACTGTTATAACTTAACCACAAACCATCATATCACCTGAATTCTCAAACCAACCTTTATCTTAGGGTATTCTTTACCAAACCATGATTCGGTTTAGCTAAAAACAGCTTCTCGTACTCAAATGAAGTCTTTGAGTGAGTTCAGTTTGCAGGAGAGCATCGCTATACCTAACCTCAGACCTCCGGAGCCAGCATCTTCAACCGTTAGAACAACACTGAACTCACTCACTCACAAGACTTGATTTTAGGATGAGAAGCTGTCTTTAGCTAACCGAATCATGGTTTGGTCAGGAATACCCTAAAATAAAGGTTGGTTTGAGTTCAGGTGATATGATGGTGATGTTTGCTATTTAAAATGACAAAAATGCATTTCCTATGTCCTGTTTGCCTCTTCTCTCATACAACCTGTTAACATCTTAACAATATCCATCAGTAGTATTTACACAGCCTCATCATATTGTTTCACAGATGGTGAATATTTCCAGAATGATCTGAAAGCATTCAAATGATAAGGGAATTGAAAAGTGGGTCATTATGCCTTGAGCCTTGCCGGAGACAGTAAACTGTGGATTTATTCCGAAGGCTGACAGTCTTTACCGACATGGATTAACCGTTCTGCGTGTCAGAAAGCCTAAAGAAAGATCCGTTTTACACCCTTCATTCTCCATTGTTGTGATTTGACTGCCTGGTATTGAAAGACAAGAAGGGAATTAGACGGCAGTTTTACGGCAGCAATAATCCACGGGTAGAATTAACCAGTGGTTGAAGCACTTTCTCCCTCTGGTCCTTCCGTGCCAAATACGACTTCTGGTTTTGTATCCGTTCATGTGCAAGTAATAATGATTAGAAAGACTATGCGTGTTCTCTTGCAGTTCACGAAGCTCCAAATGTTAAGCAATACTTCACTGTGAAGCAGTGAAGACATGTTTCCTTGTGTTTGTTTTGGGAAAGATATCTTCGCGACGATGATAGTAAGATTATCGTCTTTTTATTATCCTCTCCTGGCAGCGTTGAGTGTTGACTGCGAGTCTAATAGCTGTAAGCGTATCGTTTCATTGCTAATTTCATCCGCTCCAGAAGATAATCCCTGGGTATCTTGGCGTAGGTTATTGGTATAGGGTGTAGTTCTAGATGCTAATCTGACATTAGCTTCTCCCACTCTTGGCCTATTCATCGGCTGTGTTTCAGAAGTGAATACAGTCACTTGGGGTTAATACTGCTAAACAAGACAACTTGTAGAAGTGTCAACATCCACGTGAACTTCCGTTCCTTGACTCCGATGCGAACATTTTTATCATATTTATCAAACGACCGAAAATGCGATCCGATTCGTCCGTCTGAATTTCCTTGACCCAGATGAGGTCAAGTTTGGGTAAGCACTAACGAAGATACGGCTTTACTGTTTGGACCGTCTCTCACAGGAAGTGTGGAGGACGACGGCACTGCTCGTTTATTAAGCAGGAAGCTGAATTTCATTAACTGGAGAGTAATTATGGCCTTGAGCTCGTTGCCCTTTCCTAATGACGTGATGCTTCCTCGATGGTGGCGAGGCAGACTAGTCTGATGCGTCTGCATCAGACTGCTTCGTCAGCACATCCAGTGACTTTCCCCATGATAAAAGCTGTCATGGACAGGTGCCAGGTGCTGTCTGTTTGGCTGCAGTGTCTCACGGCACCGATGGGGAGAAGGAATGCACGAGAATAAGGGATGAGAGGAGAAAAGGGATGGGTGAGGGAGAGGGATGGATGAGGAGAAGGGATAAGTGGACAATAGGGATGGATGAGGGAGAGGGATGGATGAAGAGAAGGGATGGATGAGGAGAAGGGATAAGTGGACAATAGGGATGGATGAGGAAAGAGGATGGATGAGGAAAGAGGATGGATGAAGAGAGGTCGGTTGCCTGGCGTCATACACCCTACGGATGCTTCAGAGAGAATTCAGAGAGACTGTTCTGACTGAGAGTCTGCTCCTACTCAGACTCTGACTCAGATTCTGCTCTGACTCAGACTCTGCTCTGACTCTGCTCTGACTCTGACTCAGACTCTACTCTGACTCAGACTCTGGCTCAGATTCTGCTCTGACTGAGTCTGCTCTGACTCAGACTCTGCTCTGACTCTGACTCAGATTCTGCTCTGACTCTACTCTGACTCAGACTCTGCTCTGACTCAGACTCTACTCTGACTCAGACTCTACTCTGACTCAGACTCTACTCTGACTCAGACTCTACTCTGACTCAGACTCTGCTCTGACTCAGACTCTGCTCTGACTCAGACTCTGCTCTGACTCTGACTCAGATTCTGCTCTGACTCAGACTCAGACTCTGCTCTGACTCAGACTCTACTCTGACTGAGAGCTCTTTTACAGACGGCACACCTGCCAACAAGCCCTGAGAAGATCCCTCCCCCCAGCTGGCCTGGTGGGACACTAACCTGACTAGAACACCCCTGGAATACTGACAAGAGCGTCTGTGTGTGTGTGTGTGTGTGTGTGTGTGTGTGTGTGTGTGTGTGCGTGCGTGCGTGTGTGTGCGTGTGTGTGTGTTTATTCTTCGCATGGTTATGCTGCAATCTATGGTCAAGCTGGCAAAGGGCCAAACTTCAGACAAACAATTCTAATTTCTGACTTGGACAGAAGCTTCCTGCCTTTGTTTTCACAGTCACAACCCTTTCTGTTGCTCTTTTCTCTCCCAATGTTATTCCAGAACACTGTTAACCAAGACCAGACACAGAACCACTCTATAGATGCAAGTTCTGTGTTCCGAATTCTAAAAACCTGTGTTATATTACTGTAATGAAGTCTGAAGTAAGTGACTGTTATTGAAAAACAAAACATGCCGCAAGAAAACAAAGCAACTACGAATACCCAGGAACCCTCTGTCCCTGACCTAGAGAAACAGCAATTATTTCCTTGTCGAAGTGTTTGTCGTTAAAGAAACAGTAACTGAGGTCTGGTTGACCTAAAACAGGTTTCCTGACTGGATATCCAGAAACAGACTGATACAGTTCAGTCTATGCAGCTGCACTCTCAATGCATCAGGCACAGTATTTATAGACTTCTTCTCCCCCACCCGCGTAAACAGTTCTTTTATAAGAGCACCCAGATGAAGCACGTTACATCCTCCCATATACTCCTCTTTCTTTGCCGCGTATGCATGCCATATCTGACCCCTGCCGTGTCCATTCTCCAAGTTAATCTTTAATCTTCTGCCACCGAAAGTTCCATCCTTGCCTGGGAGCAATCCGAGTTTACTGGATGACCAATGCACGTTTGACGCCGTAGATACGCATCGCTCTCCATTCATCATGTTCTTCCAGGCTGTGCCTCCCTCCTGCCTGCCCCCCCTTTGGAAGAGATGGTCAGCTCGGACCGCGACGAGCATCACAGCCCCCCCCCAAAAGCGCCCCGCGGCCCCCCCCCCCCCCGCCCCACTTTTCCGAGCGTCACGGCCCGAAGAAGCGCTCGCTTAGTCGGGCGACGTGCAGATTGGGAGCGGCTTACCGCAGACGGGGTTTGATTTAGAGCGAGCTAGGCCGTTGCGGTCTTCATTAGCCGTGAGTAGAGGGGCTAGACAGATGTCTAGCACGGCACATGCAGCATAATGACCTCTCCCTCTCTGCGCTTCCAGGATGGTGGCTTGGTGATTGTCCCAGCGCGCGCCCGGCAGCCAGCGCTCTACTATCTCT
>BROE01000012.1:14595273-14608306 GCA_036571765.1 Plecoglossus altivelis | reverse complement strand
CCCCCCCGCCCCCTTTTCGAGCCGTCCGGACACCCGAAGAAGAGCTCGTAGCTCAGGGCGACGTGCAGATTGGAGAGCGGCTTACCGCGGTGGTTTGATTTAAGACTGAGCTAGCGCGTTGCGGTTTCATTAGCCGTAGTCAGAGGGGCTTGTCTGGCCACGCTGCAGCATAATGAACTCTCCCTCTCTGCGCTCCAGATGGTGTTGGGTGTCCCAGCCGCCCGCCCGCCAGCCAGCCAGCCTCTACTCTGCCAGCCTCTGCTCTGCCAGCCTCAATAATCCCTCTGATAGGAAATCAGAGGGATTGGAGGCTTGTTTGTATCTGCTCCATAGCGTTGCCCGGTTCAACGGTTCAGTTTGATTGGGCGGGGGTCTATATACGTATGTAGGACGCAATTTTATAATCCTCACCATATTGTGCTCATTTGCTTTGCCTGTGTGTGTGTGTGTGTGTATGTGTGTGTAAGTGAATGTGCGTGTGTGTTTGTGTGCGTGATAGTATGTGTGTGTGTGTTGCTAGCGAATGAATGGATTGATGATGGTTTCGTTTTAGAGTGTTGGTTGAAGAGGGTTGGAGGGTGTGTCATTGACTGGTGAATTTAAAAGGAGGGACATGTTGACACGAGCTACATTTCAACACATGACTTCCTCTTCTTCCTGTGAGTTTCCCATGTTACCCAGTCTCATCACTTCCTGTGGTGTGATGAAGCTTACCCGAGCTGAACCACAGACCTCCATAGCTGGACAGCCAGCTGGATGGTCCAAATCCAGTATAAGGTCTGACCTGGGTAAGGTACAGCTTAGTGGTTGGAGTCTGCAGATCAAGAGATTGGATGTTCATATCCCGTTCTGTCCATTATGTTGCTTTAGATGAAACATCTCATAAATGAATGCTTTATTCTTGGGACTTTAATGTTTTCAAAACCATACAATAATTCGTTTTTGAATGATTTTATTTCTTTGAATTTCGTTTCTCCTAAAGAGGATGATGGTTTTTCTTTCACTGTTATGTTAGATGTGTTTGGTTAGCAAACATGCAATGGGAGATTTACAGTGAGAGAGGCACGCTCAGGCTGCAGTGAGACAGGCACATTCAGATCACAGTGAGACGGGCACACAAGACCCATGCCACAGTGAGACAGGCACGCTCAGGCCACAGTGAGACAGGCACACAGGACCCACACCACAGTCATACCGGCACACAGGACCCATGCCACAGTGAGACAGGCACTCTCAGGCCACAGTCATACAGGCACACAGGACCCATGCCACAGTGAGACAGGCACGCTCAGGCTACAGTGAGACAGGTACAGGACCCACGTCACAGTGAGACAGGTACAGGACCCACGCCACAGTGAGACAGGTACAGGACCCCCGCCACAGTGAGACAGGCACGCTCAGGCTACAGTGAGACAGGTACAGGACCCACGCCACAGTGAGACAGGCACGCTCAGGCTACAGTGAGACAGGTACAGGACCCACGTCACAGTGAGACAGGTACAGGACCCCCGCCACAGTGAGACAGGCATGCTCAGGCTACAGTGAGACAGGCACGCTCAGGCTACAGTGAGACAGGTGCAGGACCCCCGCCACAGTGAGACAGGCATGCTCAGGCTACAGTGAGACAGGTGCAGGACCCCCGCCACAGTGAGACAGGCACGCTCAGGCTACAGTGAGACAGGTGCAGGACCCCCGTCACAGTCAGATCCAGATGAATCCCCTGCTCTCTTCTTTACTGGGCGACACAGCAGGTTTCCCTTCATCTGTATTATGCCAGAATCTCAGCAGCTTTTAGGTTACCATGCAACACGGTAATAAGATTAGTTTTAATGAATTTACATCCACGCGGCGGAGCCTATTTTGAGACGTCCTCTCAGACACTGACACACACAAAGTGAGGAATTCTTCCAGATGTGGAACGCATCTACTGTTTGTGTGTTTCTATGCGCTGAAGACAGTGTGTGTGTGTGTGTGTGTGTGCCGTGGCAGTGTGGACCTGCCGGCTGCAGGGTTTGTGTGGTCGGTGTCTGATGCAAGGATTCCGCTGGCCGGGTGGAGTGGTCGGTAATCCAGATTCTATAATCTGAGGATTATTGGGATTGCATCTGGCATGGTTTTTACTAGGCATTCCTTTGGGAGGGGCCCCTCCCCCTCCCCCAGCCCTCCCCCACCCCTCTCCTCCCTACTCTAGGCTCTTCTGGGGGTTTGGGGGGAGGGTGGAGGGGGAGAAGGGGAAGGATGGAGGGGGGAAGGGGGAGGGGGCTAGGATCAGGGGATGCTTATGGATCTAAATTTGGTCACAGTTCTCTTAGTCACAGTTGGCAACACATTCCTCTTGAGAGTCTTTCTCTCTCTCTCCGTCTTTCACTCTCGCCCCCTCTCTCACTTTCTCTCTCTCTCCCCCTCTTTCACTCTCGCCCCCTCTCTCACTTTCTCTCTCTCTCCCCCTCTTTCACTCTCGCCCCCTCTCTCACTTTCTCTCTCTCCCCCACTGTCACTTTCTCACACTCTCCCCCTCTGTCTCTCTCTTTCTCACTCTCTCCCTCTTCCTCTATCACACTCTCCTCTCTCTCGTTTTCTCTCTCCCCCTCTGTCTCTCTCTTTCTCACTCTCTCTCTCCCTCTTCCTCTCTCACACTCTCCCATCTCTTATTTTCTCTCTCTGTCCCCCTCTGTCTCTCTCTCAAGGCTTGTTCAACTGCCCCTCCAGACAGCTGCTGAGGAGAGAGAAGAGAGGAGAGGCAGGTCGAGAGAGAGAGAGATGAGCGGGGAAAGATGGAGAAAACAGATAGAGAGAATAAGAAGAATGCAATGCAGAGAGAGAGAGAGAGAGAGAGAGAGAGAGAGAGAACGAGAGACAGAGAGACAGAGAGACAGAGGCAGAGTGAAACAGAGATACAAATGAGAGAACCTTGTGTGTATGTCCACAGTGGTGTTCTATACCATACCCTCTCTAAAGTGACGTTCAATCAAATGCTGGACTAGATAATCTAGTCACCTTTTCTAACATCTTTGAACCTGAACCTGATTATCACAGAGAATCCCTGACTATTCAGAGATACAATTGTGTCACTCAGCTAATGACATAAAGTAACAGTGGCATTTAATGGCCCTTTAAAAACCAGACAAAACACCAGGCTACATCTGACAATCCACAGAGGACTACTATTCCAAAGATGCACTTGTGGTTTGTTTTGTTTCGTTCTGTTGTCTTCCAGTGTAAACTGGAAGTGTGGTATGTGCTGGTGTGTCAGAATGTGTGAGAGTATGTGAGAGTGTATGTCAGCGTGTGTGAGACTGAGTGTGTCAGAGTGTGTGAGTGTGTGTCAGAGTATGTCTGTGTCTCATAGTGTGTCAGAGTGTGAGTGTGTGTTAGAGTGTGTCAGTGTGTGTCAGAGTGTGTGTCAGAGTGTGTCAGTGTGTGTTAGAGTGTGTCAGTGTGTGTCAGAGTGTGTCAGAGTGTGTCAGTGTGTGTCAGAGTGTGCCAGTGTGTGTCAGATTGTGTTAGAGTGTGTCAGTGTGTGTCAGAGTGTATCAGGTTGTGTCAGAGTGTGTGTGAGTGTGTGTCAGACTGTGTCAGAGTGTGTGTGAGTGTGTGTCAGACTGTGTCAGAGTGTGTGAGTGTGTGTCAGACTGTGCCCGAGTGTGTCAGACTGTGTCAGAGTGTGTGTGAGACTGAGTGTAACCTGCTATGTTTGCCCGCCTCTCTCCCAGGTGCCCATGGCTGGCTGCCACCCTCTCCCCGTTCGTGCCACCATGCTGTGCCACCCTCTTCCTCTTCGTCCTGGCCAACTTCACCATGGCAACCTTCATGGACGCCGGGGTGCTCCCAATGGGTTGGTCAAATGTTCGTTGGTTAGACCTGGGATGATTGTGGTTGTGTTCGCTAAGGGTGGCGAGCCTCGTGGTGGTTGGTGTTTGACCGTCAGGGGGGCGGGGCTTTGCGTTGCAGCTAACGAGGACGAGGACAAGGACGAGGATTTCCGTGCACCGCTGTACAAGAATGTGGACGTGCGCGGAGCCCAGGTCCGCATGAAGTGGTGCTCCTCCTGCCACTTCTACAGACCCCCACGCTGCTCCCACTGCAGCATCTGTGATCACTGTGTGGAGGTGAGGGAGAGGAGGAGAGAGGGAGGGAGGAGAGAGGGAGGGAGGAGGGGGGAGAAGTGGACGTAGAGTTGAGGGGGGGAGTGGAGGGGGTGATGAGGGGGGGGGAGTGGAGGGGGTGATGAGGGAGGAGAAGAGTGGGGACGGTGGTGGGGAGGTGTAGGGGGAGGGGTGAGGGGAAGGACAGAGGGGAGGTGGGAATGAACGAGGGAGGGATCCCAGGGGGAGAGGAGGGGGAAAAGAGGGAAAGGGGTAGAGGAGGGAGGGGGTCGAGGGCGACGAGGAGTAATCTGGAAATAGGGTAGAGGTGGGGGGGGGGCTGGAGGGTCGGATTGAACAGGAGGCCATGGAGGTTCGTGTGGAGGGGAGGCGGGGGGAAGAAGGAGGGAAGAAGAAGGGGGGGGGGGGGTGAAGGACAAGGAGGAGGTGAGGGGGGCACAGAAGGAAGATGAAGTTTGGGTGAGTGTACTGCAGGCGGCTGCAGAAAGGGAGGCAGACAGGGGAGAGAGGAAGGGGATATGAGAAGGGCTTATGTGTGTGTGTGTGTGTGTGTGTGAGAGGGATGGAGGGAGGGAGGGAGGGGGAGAGAGGAGGAGGGGTAAACAGAGAGGGATTGCTTAGGGAGGGAGGGGAGGGAGGGAGGGAGATCACATTAATCAGGTTAATCCTCCGATCCTTTGTGGTCTCTGGCCCTGGTGTGTGCCTCTACACTGCACCTCTGCAACCCTCTGCCTGCAACCCTCTACCTCACACTGTACCTCTGCATCTCTGTACCTCACACTGTACCTCTGCAACCCTCTATCTGCAACCCTCTACCTCACACTGTACCTCTGCAACCCTCTATCTGCATCCCTCTACCTCACACTGTTCCTCTGCAACCCTCTACCTCACACTGTTCCTCTGTAACCCTCTATCTGCATCCCTCTACCTCACACTGTACCTCTGCAACCCTCTGCCTCCAACCCTCTACCTCACACTCTACCTGGCTCTCTGTACCTTCCCAGCTGTACACTGGCAACCCTGCTATCTGCAACCTCTAAACTCACACTGTCCTATGCAACCTCTGCCTGCAACCTCTAACTCACCTGTACCTCTGCCAACCCTCTGCCTGCCAACGCCTCTACCTCACACTGTCCTCATCTGCATCTCTGTACTCACATCTGTATCCTCTGCAAACCCTCTATCTGCACCTCTATCCTCACACTTGTACCGATCTGCAACCTCTATCTGCATCCCTCTACCTCACACTGTTCCTCTGCAACCCTCTACCTCACACTGTACCTCTGCATCCCTCTACCTCACACTGTACCTCTGCATCCCTCTACCTCACACTGTTCCTCTGCAATCCTCTGACTCCTTACTGTATCTCTGCAACCATTGCCTCACACTGAACCACTCCAATAGCACTTTCATTAATGTTACTCATCAATTATGATTTTCTTCATTACTTGTCTTGCATCATTACTGGTGGATACGCTGATGTACCTGCTTAGCTATATATATATATTATATATAATATATATATATATATATATATTATATATTATATATATAAGCTTATTATGTACACTAGACATGGTGTATATGTTTGTGTGTACATAGATGTAAACATGTAGTGCAGTGAGCCAAGATTAAAGACAGCAATACTTCCTTGTGTTTTGTATTTGTGCGGCAGTATAAAAGTTGAATGTCACAAATATTTGTATTTCGTTTAATTTCAATATTTCTTAAAGTATTTCAACTCTCAGCTTAGTTTTTGCCTGAGGTTTTTGCACAATTATAAACACAAATGTGTTGCGTAAAACATATAAAAATCCACAATAAACTACACCGTTATATTGTTCCTTGTTAGAATCCCAGAGTGTTTCTACTTCCTGTCCCTGACTTCCTGCTTCCTGCAGGACTTTGACCACCACTGTCCCTGGGTGAACAACTGCATCGGGAGGCGGAACTACCGCTACTTCTTCCTGTTTCTACTGTCGCTGACACTGCACATGGTGGGCGTGTTCACCTTCGGCCTCCTCTACGTCCTCCATCACCAGGACGATCTGTGGAAGCTGCATTGTACCGTCACGTATCCTCACGCAGTGCGAGTGTGTGTGTGTGGGAGTGTGTGTGGGAGTGTGTGTGTGGGAGTGTGTGTGGGAGTGTGTGTGGGAGTGTGTGTGTGTGTGTGAGTGTATAAGTACATGAGTGTGTGTGTGAGTATGTGTGTGTGCGAGTGTGTTTGTAAGTGTGTGAGAGTGAGTGTGTTTATGAGTGTGTGAGTGTGTTTGTGAGTGAGTGAGTATGTGTGAGTGAGTGAGTATGTGAGAGTATGTGTGTTTGTGTGTCTCTGATTGAATGAGTGTGTGAGTGAGTGAGTATGCGTGAGTGTGTTTGTGTGTTTATGAGCGTGAGTGTGTGAGAGAGTGTGTGTGTTTGAGTATATGCATGTGTGTGTGTGAGCCTATGCGTGTGTGTGTTCGTGTGAGTACATGCATGTGTGTATGTGTGAGTGTATAAGTGTGTGAGTGTGTGTGTGTGTGTGTGTGTGTACAAACCTCCTTGACAGCTTTGCTCAGTCTGGTGGCCATGAGTGTGTGTGGCCTGTTCTTCATCCCAGTTCTGGGTCTCACAGGGTTCCACCTCTACCTGGTCACTAGGGGGCGCACCACCAATGAGCAGGTGAGACACACAGGGAACCCTGGCAACTCAGCCTATTAACAGCTTTCAATTTTCTAAATATAGAAAAATATGTCTATATTTTTCCATGTCTTTCAAATGATGTTTAAATAGGATCATTTTATAAGCCATTTTGAACTATAAACACAGTTTTTGAACCGTTTTAAGTGAAGTGGTTTTCTTTTCAAATTCGTTTTCTTCACAAAACTTTTAAACGTTAGTATTTATGATACTGAAGCCAACGTTTTTCCCGTCTTCCATCATTCTCTCTGCAGGTTACCGGCAAGTTCCAAGGAGGTGTCAATCCTTTCACACGGGGTTGCTGCGGCAACCTGGAGTACCTCTTGTGCAGTCCCATGTCTCCCAGGTGATCTTATAGACTGGAACATCGAAAAAGGCTGTCATGTGACCAGCCTGCTTATTTCTGCTCTGATCTCTCCAGAGTGACCGGCCTGCTTGATCCAGCTCTGCTGGTCTCTCCAGGGGGGTGACCAGCTGGCTTGATCTAGCTCTGCTCTGATCTCACCAGGGTGACCAGCCTGCTTGTTACAGCTCTGCTGGTCTCTCCAGATTGTAACAGCTCTGCTCTGGTCTCTCCAGAGTGTAACATCTCTACTCTGGTCTCTCCAGAGTGTAACAGCTCTGCTCTGGTCTCTCCAGAGTGTAACAGCTCTGCTGGTCTCTCCAGGGTGTAACAGCTCTGCTCTGCTCTCTCCAGGGTGTAACAGTTCTACTCTGGTCTCTCCAGAGTGTAACACCTCTGGTCTCTCCAGAGTGTAACAGTTCTGCTCTGGTCTCTCCAGGTATGCTGCCAGACCGGTGAGGAGGATGTCGTTCAGGATCCAGCCTCCCTTCCTGCGACCTGAGACCAGCAGACACACGCTGGTCAAGGCCAGAGACAACGGGGTGAACAGTCACGACGTCCACGACAAGGTGACCAGACATGCTGCTAACCTCACACACACACACGCACACACACATACACACACACACATACAGAGACACACAGAGACACACACACACACACACATACAGAGACACACACACACACACACACATACAGAGACACACACACTCATACAGAGACACACACACACACACATACAGAGACACACACACTCATACAAACACACACACACACACACAGACACACACACACACACAGACACACACATAAAAGACACACACACACACACTCATACAGAGACACACACACACACACATACAGAGACACACACACTCATACAAACACACACACACATACAGAGACACACACACACATACAGAGACACACACACTCATACAAACACACACACACACATACAGAGACACACACACTCATACAAACACACACACACATACAGAGACACACACACACCCATACAAACACACTCATACAAACACACACACACACACATACACACACACACACACACGTACACACACACGTACACACACACTCATACAAACACACACACACACATACAGAGACACACACACACACATACAGAGACACACACACACACACACATACACACAAACACACACACACCCATCCAAACACACACACACACACACACACATACATACACACACACACACACACACACACACACACATACACACCCTGACTAACCTCTCCTCTCCCTCGCCCAGCGTTCGCCCGTTTCCCTGGACGACCCCGACACCAAGCACGTGACCCCCACGCCGCCACCCCCCCTGCCCCCCAAACCCGACTCCAACCTGCTGAAGAGCCACCTGGCCGCGTTGGAGGGTAGGTCGCCGTAACAACCAGGTTTACCATGACAACCCTTTGGAAGGAGTCATGCATCGCTGCGGTGTTTGGATGTGCGTTGATGTAGCTGTGGGGAATGATGTAATAGTATCCTGAGGAGGTAAAGACAGACTCAGCACTAAGGATACAGGAGAGCTGGTTTAACAGAAGTCTTGTAGCTTTGACGGGACAGATACGACGTACTGCCCCCTGTTGGTGGCACCGTGCCCATACAGGAAGTGAAGTTAAATGACCATGACCTGATCATTTATTAGGGGGCGTTTAGGAAGTAATTCAGCCTGTCGTTACACGTATGAAACACAAACACGTTCACGTTACAGGATAGAGAGCGCAGCTGAGGAGCAGAAACACTCTGATCGTTCTGATGACTTTGTGTGTTTGTGTGTTTCAGAGAGCGGGATCCACTCCAAAGCTGTGATCCCTCTGTCCACCCCGACCGTCCAACAGCTGATGCCCGTCATGGAGAATTCCTCCAGGGGCCCGTCGCCCTCTCTGGGGGACCAGGTCAGCCCCTCTTCACCTCGTCACATTCCTCATCATCCACACCCCCCGGAGCTGACGTCAGTCTCTAACAGAGTTGTCGTGTGTTTGCGTCCCCAGATCGCCAAGGCGGCGGCGGCCGAGGCCAGCGTGAGAGTCCAGGGGGCGCCCCCCCACCCCGGTCCTCTCGGCCAGCATCACAGGGCCTCCTCCCCTCTCCAGCCCCGCCCGCCCCCCCACCACCACCCTGCCACCGCCAGCCCCTTGCAGCTCAACTCCCTCACCCTCAACTCCCGCTCCCTCACCCTCAAGCACGCCCAACGCCACGGCAACAGACCCCAGCAGCCAGGCGGGCGTGCGGAGGTTCTGATCTCCAGCCCCCCTGCGGTCGGTGTGTTCCCCTCCCCAGGTGTGCTGGCCGCCCGTTCCAACAGTCTCTCCTACGACAGCCTGGTAGCCCCAGGAGAGGCTCATTTCCTGGGCCAGAGGGGGGTCCCGTTGGGGGGTTACCACTCCCACTACATGACCCTGGTGTCGGACGCATCCGTACTGCAGCACCCCCCCTCCCACGCCTACGGGCCTGTCTTCATGGGAGTCAGCAGACAGTCTCCACAGCCGAAGGATCACTCCCCATCGCTTAAGGGCCTAACATCTAGAGACCCCTCTCCCTCCCTGAAAGCTTTCTCCTCTAGAGACCAGTCTCCCTCCCTGAAAGCTTTCTCCTCCAGAGACCCCTCTCCCTCCCTCAAAGCTTTCTCCTCCAGAGACCAGTCTCCCTCCCTGAAAGCTTTCTCCTCTAGAGACCCCTCTCCCTCCCTCAAAGCTTTCTCCTCTAGAGACCAGTCTCCCTCCCTCAAAGCTCTCTCCTCCAGAGACCCGTCTCCCTCCTATCACGGCCTCACCTCTCGCGACCTCCCCCCTCCGGACACCCCCATCGTGCGCTACGACAACCTGTCCAAGAGCATCATGGCGTCCATCCAGGGTCGTCGTGAGCTGGAGGAGGAGAACGCCCTGCGCCTGCTGGCCCGTTCCCACGCCCTCCACGGCGCCGACGCCAGCATCTACGACGTCCCCAGCCGCCGCAGCCTTCCGGCGGACGGCGTGCGGCTGTCGGGGTCGCGAGGTCCCACCCCTCCGGCGTACGGGTCCCGGGAGTTCCTGATGAGCACGGGTATCCTAGGTTACGGGGTGGGGAGGGCGTCGCCGCTCGCCAGCTCGTCGACTTCCTCCCTCCCCCGTGGCCCCAAGGTGGCGTGCTCCGCCCTCCAGAGCAGTAGCACCTCCAGCCTGCACGGCAAGAACCGCTACGGCTCACCAGCCTACTGCCCCGACCCCCTGCCCCCGCCCTCCGCCTCCACCCTGCCTCGGATCCCTTCCTCCACCACCACCAGCGCCACCACCACCTCCTCCTCCCACGCCTACACCCTCACCCCCTCCTCCAAGCGACCCTCTCTCACTCACTCCCAGGATGCCAGAGGTCCTGCTCCGTCTCTGGGGCTGTCGAAGTAGCCTGCCCAAGGCCGAGTTAGTGGGAGGAGTCACTGCAGGTCAGCCGTACGCGTGGGTGGACATTGATATGCAGTTAAGGGGGACTGTTTCTATTGGTTGTTTTGTTTGTTTTTTGCACTTGTACCTCTTTTATGACAGATACCCTAAGAATAAGGGATGAGTGATAAAAGTCAGTTCATCCATACGGACGATTCTCAGGACAGTCGCGCCTCCTCGTGCAGCGAGAGGAGTCAGTACGTTTAGTCAAAGGTTCAAGGTGTTTAAGATATTTCACCATTTGTTTTCTTCTCTCCTTTTATATTTCCTATAATTACTCTTTGAAACCATGTTTGATTTGTTCATGGGAAAGTTCCTGTTTTAGCTAAGTTTTATAGTCACTCACATTTGGGTAAATAAAGAGTTTTGCTCCTGGGTTCAGAGCGGTTTGTGTTATAAAGCCAGACTTCCGCATGGCACTTCAGTCCTCAGTGATGCGTTGACGTCGTCACAAACAACCAGCACACGACGATCCACTACCTGAAGAGTTTACGGCGCTGACGAAGAGGAAATATCTTCCTCTAGTGGCCATTATGGGAGATGCAGCTAAACATAAGCTTCTGTGTCAGCTTCTAATACCATCCCCTAACTCTCTTACTTGATATGAACATTTAAAATATTATTTTTTTTTTTTGTTGTTGTTGTGAAGGATGTTTCTGAGAGTTGCTTGTAAATGAATCCTTAACCTAGCGAGAGATGCTGTTAGTTTTGGTGTAAGGGCTGAGGGCTGGAGCTGGTTGCCATAGCCACAGCTGTAGTCAGGGTTGCAGAGATCTCTTGGACAGGAGGGAACAGTGTGTATCAATAGCTGGTTAACAGGGTTCAGTCTTATTCTCACAGCTCAGGCATAAATGACCTTCTTGGTATCTGACAGCCTTGTTTGAAGGTCCAAAGGCAGCAATACCTTGTATTGTTTCATTTCTGTCTGTCTTGCTGCTCTCTCTCTCTCTCTCTCTCTCTCTCTCTCTCTCTCTCTCTCTCTCTCTCTCTCTCTCTCTGTCTCTCTTGCTCTTTCTCTCTCTCACTCTTGCTCTCTCTTGCTCACTCATCCTGTCTCTCTCTCTCTCTCTTGCTCTCTCTCTCTCTCTCTCTCTCTCTCTCACCCTATCACCCTCCCTGTCTCGCTCTTGTTTAGTTGCCCTTGTTTCTTTGGCTTCGGTGTAAGCTGAAGTATAATATGAACGCGATTCATCAGGTAAGGTACACAGCTCACGCATAACGATGTGTCTGTTTTGAATCCTCTTTATTTTGTACGTTGCTTTGGATAACAGCATCCGCTAAATGAAAACGCTTTTGTTACAACGTGTTGTCTGAGGTATATTCTCTCTACATCCCAGCGCAGGGTCAGGCCTTGAACATCTAAATCTGGAAAAAGCCCCTTCCATCCTTTAAAAAAAGGAATCCCAGCTCTTCATCTTGTCTCATTGATCTCTTCTCATAACCGCATGACCGATTCACCTTCAGGTCTACGTCTTTCATCCAGTCTTTCTACCGCTTTCATCAGCGCCCGTGTCGCAAGACAGCGCTGAACTTGGCCCGTGTCTGATCACGACTTCTCCATCTCTTCATCTGCAACATTGAGACGATGACATGGCAGTGACACGATGGGGCCGCTCTAAATGCTCTCGACGAAACGTTCATTTCATGTGTGAAATG
This sequence comes from Plecoglossus altivelis, assembly GCA_036571765.1. Taxonomy (NCBI): domain Eukaryota; kingdom Metazoa; phylum Chordata; class Actinopteri; order Osmeriformes; family Plecoglossidae; genus Plecoglossus; species Plecoglossus altivelis. The sequence goes on along the minus strand of BROE01000012.1, from coordinate 14,596,060 downwards.
TACGTGTTTTTAAGCCCACTTAATGGATTAGCGTACTGTTTGATGTGTTAGAGTGTGTTTTGCTCTCCCTCTACTTTCTCATCTCACTTCTCTCTCCCTCTCTCATCCTGTATCTTGCCCTCTCTCTCTCTCGCACTCTCTCTTTGTCTCTCCCTTCCTCTCTTTATCTTTCTCTCGCACGTGCGTTCGCTATGTCTCTTTGTTTCTCTTTCTGCCTGTCTCTCCCTTCCTCTCTCTCTGTCTGTCTCTCCCTTCCTCTCTCTCTGACTGTCTCTCCCTCTTTTCCTTTCTCCTTATCTCCCTCCCTCTCACCCACTCCCCCTCCTTCCCTTGCTCGCTCCCCTCTCCTTCCTTCCTTCCTTCCCTCCCCCTCCCTCCCTCGCTCGCTCCCCCCTCCTTCCTTCCCTCCCCCTCCCTCCCTCCCCCTCCCTCGCTCCCTCCCTCTCTCCCCCTTCCCCCTCTCCCTCCCCTTCCCCCTCCTTTCCCTCCCTCTCTCCCCCTTTATTCCCCCTCCCTCCCAATTCCTCCCCCTCTCCCTCCCTCTTCCCTCACCCCCCCCCTCCCCTCCCTCTCTCTCTCAATCATTATAGCCAGGGGGGAAAGGTAATGAGGCTTGAGGCAGTAAAGATCTTCAGTTGTTTCGGAGTCAGAAATGAAACTCTCTGATATGGGAGTTTGCTCCATCTTCCCTGCTAAGCAACTTGACAATCTCAACAGTTTTCCTTATCAATTCACTCGATTTCCGGTCATCCCCCAAAGTCAATTCCGTCAGTAATCAGATCTCTCT
>BROE01000012.1:14567523-14595081 GCA_036571765.1 Plecoglossus altivelis | reverse complement strand
CTCCCTCCCTCCCTCCCTCCCTCCCCCCCCTCTCCCTCCCTCTCTCTCTCTCAATCATTATAGCCAGGGGGGAAATGGTAATGAGGCTGAGGCAGTAAAGATCTTCAGTTGGTTTCGAGTCAGAAGTGAAACTCTCTGATATGGGAGTTTGCCTCCATCTCCCTGCTAAGCAACTGACATCTTCAACAGTTTTCCTTATCAATTCACTCGATTCCGGTCATCCCAAAGTCAATTCTCAGTAATCAGCGACGGATCGTAATCCAAAATAAAACATGTTACAATATCACATGTTTCTTCACGTCTTTTCTCTCATCAAGCTTTAAAGTTCTGTTTAAGGATGCAGAGAGTCAACATTGAAGTACGGTCCAACTTTAATGTTAGTGAAGTGTGAAGCTCAAAGCTCCTTGTGAGGGCAGAGCGACGCGTCGACGCTCCTGGAAATGTTGTGACAGGATTTTCCTCGTGCCCTCAGGACCCATCTGCTTCAGACGATCTTCTCTGTAAACGCTTCCCTCGTCTTCAGATCTCTGCTCGTGTTTTCATCCGCTTCCAGTTTCGCTTCAGCTGTTTGTGTGCCAGAAGGTGACAGGCAGGCTGGCAGACGGACAAGCGGATAAACTGACGGACAGACAGACAGGACGGACAGACAGACAGACAGACAGACAGACAGACAGGACGGGCAGGCAGGCAGGCAGGCAGACAGACAGGACAGACAGACAGACAGACAGGCAGGCAGGCAGGCAGGCAGGCAGACAGGACGGACAGACAGACAGACAGACAGGCAGTCAGACATGCAGACAGACAGACAGACAGACAGACAGACAGGCAGGCAGGCAGGCAGGCAGGCAGGCAGGCAGGCAGGCAGCCTGTTGAAGTCCATCGAACTTCAACCTATGGACTTCGGAACACCGTCACTGGGCCTCTTGTCGCAGTGTTCCAGCGGAACTGTGGTTTCCTGTAGGTTCTCCTGATTAACAGTTGCAGCAGGTGGTTGAAGTACCACAGAGAGAATGGCAGGTGAGGCATCATTAGTAATCAGAGGTAAAGGTTGGAAGACCCGGGATATCTGCCTCTGTCTCTCTCCCTCCCTTCCTCTCTCTTCCTCTCTGCCTCTCCCTCCCTCCCTCTTTCTCTCCTCACTCTCCTCACTCTGCCCTACCTCACTCTGCCCTGCCTCACTCTGCCCTGCCTCATTCTGCCCTGCCTCACTCTGCCCTACCTCACTCTGCTCTGCCTCACTCTGCTCTGCTTCACTCTGCTCTGCCTCACTCTGCTCTGCCTCACTGTATCCTACCTCACTCTGCTCTGCCTCACTCTGCTCTGCCTCACTGTATCCTACCTCACTCTGCTCTGCCTCACTCTGCTCTGCCTCACTCTGCCCTGCCTCCGTTCGAGTTCAGGTTTAGTTCTCTACCCTTCTGTTCTCTGACTCTGCTGACAACACATTCGATACCCAATTCTTTTAACTAATGTACTTTATCGGCTGAATCAATCGATACGAGCTGCCAGACCCATATTGTGGTTGAATACTGACCTTTGCCAGTAGTTTCCCTTGGGCAGAACACTCGTTTCCGGTTTGAGTTGTCTCAAGATATTATCTCCTGCCCTTTTCTGGCTATTAGCAGTGTTTTGAATGCCTCTGGGCCTTGCGTGTTAACTCTCCTAATGAATTAGCAGAGCTTCATCCCAGATTCACGGCAGAGGGTGGAGGCGGGGTTTACTGGGGGATGAAAGAGAGGCTTTGACTTGGGACCGCCAGACGAGGATCCGTGGGAATGAGGCAGAAGAGAACGTTAGCGTTTGGCTCGTGCCAGCTGCATTTTTCTTCGCACGCTGAACCGGTTAGAAGTACTACCGGGCTTGCGTCTGTTTGCCGGTACTGCACGAGGATGTACTGTAGCTATAGCCCTCGTATCTGTACTGGTATTTGTATGGGTTCTACTGTACCTGTATCAACTTATAGAACCTAGGTCAGCTGGTATGTACATACTGCACTGTAACTGTACTATACTTACGGTACTCGTACTGTACTGTACTATAGCTGCACTGTCTAGTAGCTGTCAAGAGAACTGTAACTGTAAACTGTATTGTACTGTACTGTCCGTTACTGCCATGTTGCTATTTCTGTGTAGGAGGATCATGTACAATTGTGTAGGTCTAATCATGGCATTTTAGATGTGTGTGTGTGTATGTAGTGGTGGGGGATGGGGGCGATGCAGTTTACAGCATAATTGCGGGCTGCATCTTAGTTGCACAGAAACAGTACCGCTGTTGTTCTGTCCATCAGAGCAAAGTTGTTTGTGTCTGAACACACAAGACTAGTGACCGAGCACCCCAGTATCTCATCACCACCAGTTCATCTCTCGTCTGTGGATCGTTTGGTCACATCTTTTTCGTCCCAGGACACCGTCAGTGTGGGACAAACCTGCCCCCCCCCCTAGCCAGGACAGGCACAGAGTAGGAGCGACATGGTGGGTTGTCCTGAAGGCTGTTGTAGGTATTTAAGTGGATTTTGTCTCGTGTCAGTCTGTCAGGATATCATTGTGTAAAATACCTCAGTGACCCTCATCCCTCTGTTCCCATTCACCTTCTCCTTTCACACCTTCATCTCTTCATAGCCTTATTTCGCTCCCGCTCAGTTATTGTTTCACTCCGATGCCCTCGCCCCACTTCCCTCTTTAATCACACCCCGCACAATGTCCGTCCACGCTTCCCCCTCTCTTACCCCATCTCCATTGCCCTCTCCCCCTTCTCAGCCTGCTCCCCCAATCTGGCCCTCCCCCTTCCCTCCTCCCTCTCCCCTTCCCATTCTTCCCCTCCCCCCTATCCCCTCACTTTCCTCCCCTTCACCTTCATACCTGCTGCTCCTCCACCTCCACCTCCCTACTGCCCCCTCCCGCCTTTTCACTCTTTCCCTCTCCCTCGCTCCCTTCCGTCCTCCCCTCTCTCATCCTGTGCCCCTCCCCCCTCCTCTCCCTCCCATCCCCCCTCCTTGCCCCTCGCCCCTCCTCCTGTCTCTCTCCGTCCCGCTGCTGTGGGTGCGCATGTGCGTCGGACAGGTGGTTGAAGCGTGGTGTGTTCGTGCTGTCCTCATCCAGCTGCATAATTATGTGAGCCTAGAGGGATCAATGCGAGAGTGTGTTGTTTATTGTGTTGTGTTGTAATGTAGGTGTGTGTGATTATATACGTAGTTGTGTGTGTGTGGTTTTGTGACGTGTGTGCACTTCCTGCGACATACGTGCAGAGCAGATTCCAGCAGAGATTACCCTGTTGTGCGAGATACTTAACCTCCTAAAGCTCTTTTCTCTCCCACAGAACACCTCTCACTTTCCCACCAACACCAACATCTCTACAACCCCTGCTCATGTTACTATGACAGCAGAGAGGAAGTGTGTTGTGATGAGGTTGTCTGTTTTTTTCTCTCTTTTTTTCGCTGTCAATTCAGCACCTCTTTCACGAGGGAGAGGGCAATTCATCTGAGCTCTCTGCGCGACTCGCGTGAGAGAGCGAGCGTGTGAATGGCGCGTGTGTGTGCGCGTCCGGTGTGTGCGCGAGTGTGCGTGCGTGCGCGGTACGTGTGTTCGGGTGAGCCAGGAGAAGGGATGGCTGCTCATGTCTGAACTGCCTCCACGTTCGCAGGGGAGAGTGGAGCCAGAGACGTACCGGAGGAGGGGGGGGAAAAACTGACGCTGGTTTGGGTTTTTTTTTCCTCCCAGTCTCACAGAAGGGTGATAATCTCCCGGAATCTGGGGAGAAGCAAATCAGAGACATCCGAGCGATGCCCGCTGAGGTGAAGGAGGTAAGCATGCAGCAATCCCTCCGCATCCTCCCTCTTTTCTCTCTCTCTCTCTCTCTCTCTCTCTCTCTCTCTCTCTCTCTCTCTCTCTCCTTCACAAGCTTTTGATTCAGGGGTCTTCTTCAGCTTTTTGCAGCTGCATGTTTTGCTGTGACTGCTCGTGGTTTTCTGTCACGCCGTGCGAGAGGAGCAAACCCGTGTCCAGGTGTCATCTCGGGGCCGCACGCCGCGGTGGGCTTGTTTGCACGGGGGACATGCGATTAACATCTCTCTGTCAGGCGCGTGCGTGTCCGTCCGTGCGTACGGGCGTGTGTGTGTGTGTGCGTTTGTTTGCCTCGGTGGATTGGACGTTTGCGCCTGTGTGTTTGTCAGTGTGTTGGTGCTGTGTGTATGCATCCCCTGGTGTGTGTATACTGCAGACCTATGGAGAGGGTATTAATCATGATAGTGCTATGAGGAGAACAGCCGCCCATAGGGAACATGCTGCGTACTGTAAGCTCAGCCCAGTGTCTGTCAGTGAGAGCCGTAAGGCACAGCACACATGACCATGCAGTATTTGAATGCTTTAATGCTCCACGGACACACCACACACACACACCGCACACACACACACACACACACACACACCACACACACACACACACACACACCCCACACACACACACACACACCGCACACACACACACCACACACACACCACACACACACACACACACCACACACACACACACACACACACACAGACACACTATGAGGGAGAGTGCAGCACTTGTCCTCAATGGAAGCAATGTGTTTGCACAGAAGTGGACGGAATATTCCGTTGGTACGCTGGTACGCCCACAGCTGCCTCGACACCTCGACTGGGAAATGTGAAAAACGCCTTTCCGCGTCTCCGCTGTCCCCTCTCTTTTGATGTCCGCCAGACGAAAACAATCCGGATCCGAACCCGTGACCGTCTGTGTGATTACTGACGCGCACCACAGCGTGTCACCAAGTCTCCCCTCGCCGTTTCAGACCTCTGTGACATCACAGTCCTCCCGTCACGTAGACCATGACAAACACGAGCATCTTCACTTATGATCATCATTTCATGAAAGCAAACGAACGGTTCCCCAACATCTCTTCCGCTGTTCCCACCAAATCGCCTCCCCCTTTGGGAGGAAGCCTGGCCCATCGCCTCGACAACGTTCTGGCACTTTCCCTGTAACATCCCTTTCCTGCATGATTTCTCCACGCTAATGAGGTTGTGACAAGGATGGGGAGTGACGTCAACGTCGCCCTTGTCCCGGACGCTCTCGGCGGGAGGATCTCCACGACGACCGCGTGACTCGAGGAGTCCGGCACTCACGAGACAGTCGAATCCTTTAATCATGTCTCTTCCTGTCTCAGTGGCTCTTGAACGCATCAGCTCCACTGCATCTTGTTTGTAAACAGTCACGCGGAGAGGGGGACGGAGCGAACGGGGGCGGCGGGGGGGAGGGAGGGAGACCCTGGAAGTGTTTGGCTGGGAGGTCGAGGTTTTGGAAAGAGGGGGTCACTGCGTTGCCCCGGTGACGGCTTCATTCCTGGCGCCGGTCCGATCCAGACTCGGCCAGCACTGATTGGGCTCTGGGTTCCAGCTTCCTGTCTCAGTCTCCTCTCTCTCTTTATCAAGACCTACTTTGCGGATGCCAGCTAGCATTCTTATAGCGAGTTAGACAGTCATTATCCACTCCTTAAAACAGATAGATTCATTTCATTAGAGTCAGCAGATGCTTTTATCCCAAGCGACGATGGGCTAACATGTCTTTCCCTGCATGTGGAGATACATAGAAACTGTGGATCGATGGGTAGAAGATACAGTAATAGATGTGCAGATGGACAAAATAAACAGGTAGATGAATGGATGGATGGTGAGAGATCAACAGACAGGCACAGACAGACAGGCAGACAGGCAGACAGGCAGACAGGCAGACAGGCAGACAGACAGACAGACAGACAGACAGACAGACAGACAGACAGGCGGAAGGGGGCAGGTCTTTCACCGCCATGGTCTCCGGTGTGACCAACACAAACTCTTTCATCTTGGCACATCTCCCATCTCTCTCCATCTCTCTCCCTCTCTTCATCTCTCTCCCTCTCTCCCTCTCTTCATCTCTCTCCCTCTCTCCCTCTCTTCATCTCTCTCTCTCTTCATCTCTCTTTCTGTTCATCTCTCTCCCTCTCTTCATCTCTCTCCCTCTCTTCATCTCTCTCCCTCTCTCCAGCTCTCTCCCTCTCTCCATCTCCCTCCCTCTCTTCATCTCTCTCCCTCTCTCCAGCTCTCTCCCTCTCTTCATCTCTCTCCCTCTCTTCATCTCTCTCCCTCCCTTCATCTCTCTCTCCCTCTCTTCATCTCTCTCCCTCCCTTCCTGACCATCCTATTGGTATGTAGATGAGGTCTGTCACCTTTTGTGTCGTATTTCGAATCAGCAGAACCGGAGTGATCAGGACCCGCGTATCACATGGGTCATGTGCTCCCCAAGTCTTCGAGGGCGTAAGAGGGGCGGGGAAACTACCTTCCCCTCATCTGGCTGGCTGGACACGTGACACGCGTGGTGATTCTCTCCAAGGCAGCGGGAGCAAGAGCTCTTTCATGTGCAGCGATGAGGACAGCCAGAGCCCCTGTATGGCTGTTTTAATACCGACGAGGATGATTGGATGAACTGGTTTGCGGTTTGAAAGGAGCTCGGGTTGTCATAATAGCCCAATGACACACTGGTATGAATGCTGATTGTTCAGATGTAATTTGCACATGAATTCTCTATGCACGGCTGTTGAGAACATAGTGGAGTCAGCTGAAGATGATGGGAAGGGCTGAAGATGCTTTGTTGTGATTATCCTGGCACCCCCTGACATGCACACACACACCACACACACGCACTGCACACATACACACACCGCATGCACACACACACCACACACACGCACTGCACACATACACACACCGCATGCACACACACACTACACACACGCACTGCACACACACACCGCATGCACACACACCGCACCACGCACACCGTACACACACACACACACACCACACACACGCACTGTACACACACACACTGCATGTACACACACCGCACGCACACACACTGTACACACACACACCACGAACACACACCGCACACACACACAGACTGCATGCACACACACCGCATGCACACACACCGCACGCTTATGCACACCACACGCACGCACACACTGCATGCACACCACACGCACATCACATGCACACACCGCACACACAACGCATGCACACACACCGCACACACAACGCATGCACACACACCGCACACACACCACACGCACACACCGTACATTCATGCACACACACCGTGCACACACACGCACGCACACCACATGCACACACACCGCACGCACACACACACCACACGCACACCGCACACACCCACGCACCGCACACACACACCGCATGCACACACACCGTACACACACAAACGCACCGCACACACCACACACAGTTCCCCATGTTAACAACAACATCCACAAGATCACATTGATCTAAAATAACGACATGAAGTTTACAAAAACAAGTCTAAATAAATCATGTTCACCGTCGTTGCCAGACTTTAGTCTAGTGTTTTCGTTTCTCAGACGTTTGTGAAGTTGCGGCTGAATAATTAATGGACCTTTGGAGAGAGGTTGTGGAGAATATTCCTCTGAGGGGGTGGGAAAAAAGTGAGTTTCTTTTCAAGTCCGTATACATAAATCACTAAATGACCTCCATGTGTCTCAGGCTAGCAGCTGGACAGTGTTGATTAAAGACCAGACATGGTTACATTCGAGAAAATCCCTCAAAGTTATTTTACTCCTGTTTGCGTGAAAAAACCCCAACATGTGACCAACTCAACAGCAAACTCAACGCTTCAAGTGAACCGGTCAGGGAGACGGTCTGTCTTGTCACCGTGTTTAACGCAAGACCAGCGTTCTGTCTCGCAGGGTGCAGCTTGACTGGCTTAAATATGACGATTTGTTAGCGGCGGACAAGGGTTGTGAAAGGTCGCATGATAAGCAGCAGGTTATTCTACAGGGGCTACAGGGACCTTTAGAGAGAGAGACCAGACTGCATCGCTTAATTAAACCGTCCTCACACTTAGGTCCGAGTTTTTATGAGCCGTTGCTTCTCTGTGTGTGCGTCTACTTTCTCGTGTTTTTTGTGTCTCTCTTTCTGACTAACTTTCAACGTCTCTCTCGCTGTTTATGGGTCTTTCTCTTATCTCTCTGTGTGTCTTTCATTCGTTGTCTTTCATTCTCTCTCTGTCTCTGTTATCTCTGTATGCACGTCTCTCGTTCTCTTCTTTACCCTCTCTCTTTCCGTCTTTCACTCTCACATTCAATGTCTCTCTATTTATGTGTCTTTCTCTCATCTCTCTGTCTCTCTGTGTGCGCGTCTCTCTTTCTCTTCTTAAAATTTTCTGTGTCTCTCTCTATCTCACTTTCAATGTCTCTCTTTCTCGGTTTGTTTTTCTCCTATCTCTCTGTTTGTGTGTGTCTGTCTTTCACTCTGTCTCTCTGTCTTATCTCTGTTTGTGTATTTCTTTGTGTCCTTGTGTCATCTCTATTGATGTGACAGTAGTCAGGAGGAATCGCAGGAAGGGGGCAGCATGGGTGATGAAGGTGCTGGGAAACCTAGGGGTTTCCTGTATGTGTGTTACATTGTGTGTGTTTTGTTGTGTGTGTGTGTTGTATTGTGTGTGTTATGTTGTGTGTGTGTGTGTGTGTGTGTGACATCATAAGGTCAGTTGTTTCATGTTCCAAAAATCTCATCCTAATGCTAGCCTGTCATTTCCTGTGTGTGTCTTACATTGTATGTGTTATCTTGTATGTGTGTGTGTATGTGTGTGTGTATGTGTGTGTATGTGTGTGTGTGCGTATGTGTGTGTATGTGTGTGTGTGTGTGTGTGTGTGTGTGTGTGTGTGTGTGTGTGTGTGTGTGTGTGTGTGTGTGGTGCAGGAACAATGCTCAGAAGGGCCCTCTGCTCTGAGCCAGGATCTCAAAGAGCAGGCAGGGGAGCCTGCAGCCACCAACGACGACCTGGACACGCCCACTTCCAACGCTTCGGTTGTCACCTCCACCAATGACAGCTCCACAGAGACGGACACGCCGCTGCAAACAGACACGGAGGTCAGCACCTTGACATCTACAGCATGTGACACGAATGCAACAAAGACGTTTAGTATTCTACTCCATCGTTTGGCACATCTTTGGCATTGACGTTTCACAACGGTCGAGGGATATACTGTATTTCCAATTCTTGTTTTTTTCTTTTCTTTTCTTTTAACTCCGCTCAAGACTTACACTTAAATCTAAAAACCTATTTAATCTTAGACATCCATTATGTTAATTAACCTTCGTCAGAATACACATCTAAAGTTCATTTAATGACGTCTGTTTTTCATCTGAACCGACTCCATGCTAGTCGATGCCAGTAACGCTTTTACAGTCTTTAATTAGCCGAATCTGTTCCAGAGTTATTAAGAAAGAACGATGGTAAAGAAATAATTCTAATGCCAATAACATTTAAATGCAGCATAAAATAATAACGAGGCGAATCGCTTAGGACACAATCCCTTTCCACAACGGGCGGCTGATCTCCAACAATTTACCACATCAGTCGACGACAGATAGATCTAAGGTTGTTTTATCGCAATCCAATCTAAATTTGTTTTCAACTATTTATTATTCGCTGGCAACTAGGTATAATCAAGCATTTACCAGTACGGCAGAATGCCAGGAATATTCTGGAAACAGGCGTTCTGATTGGTTAGTCCCGAAAGACGAAGTGTGTTGTGTGTAGATTGAATGGTTACATCTTTATATAATCGTGCTTCTCAGGTTTGTCACTCTCGAAGCAGAACAACAACAAACAGCTACACCTGCAGTGTTGGCAATGATCGCTGATCCGCAACGGAATTTAAACTTCCGTTTGTAGTCGTTGGACTGCAGTGAAACGGTTCTCTTTAGGGAAATATGCGTGTATCTCAGAGCATTAGAGATACAAAAAAAATGTTTCATTAAAAAATAGAGCAGTGTTTTGGGGAATTGACCGTTGTGTTTCAGCGTGTGGTAACGTGTCAGGCTGCCTTTGAGACATTGGTGTAGGAATCTGGGGGGACGTGTTCCCAAATCCAACATGGCAAAATACTGTATGTGTCTGCCACCCCCCCCCCCCCAAAAGAGCCTATACCGCAGGGTAAATAAAGTGTAAATTTTGAACTTTTATTTTGAAAGCGCGACAGAGAAGAGTCGTGTTTTTTCGAGCAAATCTATCTCCTCTCCAATGTGAAAGTCAATGTTTCGCCTTTGCGATGAGATCACTGTAAAGCCTTGTTCTCCTCAGGACCCTAAGCACGCCCAGACCCCAGACACCTGCATCCCCCTGCTCCCACCAGACACAGTGGACCCCGTCCCCTCAGTCCAGCCCCTCGCGGAGGACACCGGCCCCATCAAGGAGCCCCTGTTGGACGAGTCCACGACCCCCAACACCATCCTGAACCCCACCCCTACAACCATTCTTGCCAACACCACCACCCCTACCAACACGATCACCACCACCCCCACCAACGTCATCACCACCACCCCTTCCAATGCCAACACCACCACCCCTTCCAATGCCAACACCACCACCCCTTCCAATGCCAACACCACTGCCATCTTCAACATCACCACCAACTCCATGCCCTCCATCGTCACTACCAGCGACGACCCCTCCAACGCCACCACTTCGACCATCTTCGCCCCTCCAGCCCCTCGTCCCTCCGACCCACCTCCAGACACTCCTGATGGGCACGGCCTCCTCAACCTCCCTGGGTCCTATGGAGGTCTCGGGGGCGAAGTGTGTATTGGGTACGGAAGCCTGTCTAGGGGGGTCCACCATAGCTATTGGCCACCCAGAAACTACCCTCCAGGGGGGCACTACACCTTGCCTCTCCCCAGGGAGAGCTACGGGCCAGCAGGCCACAGCAGCCAAGCTGAGCGGGAGGGACCTGGGGAGACCCAGGAGGTGAAGGTTGAGTACCCAGCCAGCAGCTACCCAACCCTGGGTGGAGTCCACCAGTTCAGACCCATCACCACCATGGAGCTCCTCAGAGAGCCGTCCAGAACCAGGTCGGGCCAAACGTTTCTACTTTTAGTTTAATTTGACGTTTATTACAGTTTTGTTTGGGAACCTTTTTTTAAATCTTTCATTTGAACTTTAGTACCATTAAACTAGTCAAGAACATTGTTCAATAGGCATAATTCAGTACACTGATCCTACAGTTAAAGAGTAAGAAACCTTGAGAACAGTTCCAAATGAATTCCTACATGAAACACTTGTATGGGCATTCGCGCAATGTTATTGATTCAGTAAAACTGTGATGAGTTTCTTTCGTCAAGAGGGTGGCGATGTTGTGTTCTGTCTCAATGCTGCTGGTATTTGTCTTCATTGTGTGTGTACCTCTGTGGTCTCATCTTAATAGAGCGAACTAAAACAACAAGGCATTCTTCTGTAGCAGACTGGGTGAAGGCTTTCATTGATCTATATCCATGTGCTTCAGTCATGTTAAGATCGCTGTTAGCAGTGCAGCCCACACAGATCAATATGACGGCTTATGAGGTTTCTAAAAGCGAATGCGTTACTTCTAGTCTATATATTTCCTCCGCAGGTGGTCATTTATTTGAAAGAACAGAGATCCATTTTTTATTAGTGTATGTCAAGGAAAACATTGTCGTTCTCGGCAAAAATGTTGGATTCCGCAAAAACACTGCTGCAGTTGATAGCACGTGACGCGTCTAGTCCATCTTCCATTGGCATCCAACCTATTGAAACATTTCTTCCGTCACACTGTAGAAACATGTTTAGATAAGCCTACGGTAAACAGAGAGTTAGTGAAGGAGAGGGAGCATAGCTACAAGACATAACAATTTCTCTATTCAGCAGACGCGTTTATCGAAAGAACCGCATAAATAGTGCACATAGAGAAAGCTAGCCATGTTGGCACATCGATGCGGAGTTTTCCCACAGCACAGCAGGAGATCGTACACACTTCAGAGCAAGACTGTCAACTTCCCCGGTCGGGTCCTCCATCCAGACGAGCGCCAGGGGCATCAGTGAGGATCCCACGATAGACAGATGGGCAGCCGTTTAGGAGCAGGTGGTATCAATCAGCCTGCCGCTCCGTCGATAAATAAGGAGGTTTTACCAGTTGGTGACGGACTGCATTGCTTCCCATCTGCTCGAGGACGGAAGACGGATTTGTTGACACAGCGCACTGGACACTCAGTATGCCCTTCCGTCTGTCTTAGACTGACAGGTTCAAATATCCTGAGCATAAGAGTAGCCTACCGTTTCCAAAATACCTCATCAAATTGATGAAGTGACATAGAAAATAATAGCTGTTTCCTAACTCCTCCTCCCCCCCACACCTATCTTTCTCTCTACCTCCCAGTTCTCCCTAGCATGCTCTCATGTTGTCTATTTTGTTTTCGTTTGTTTGTTTGTTTGTTTTCCTCAGAGGAGGCTACGAAGACGGTATCATACCCCAGGTGGATGTAGACCCAGCTTCCTTCTTCCACACCATGTCCAGGGCTCAGACCCTCCAGTTCCCCCACAAGCGAAGCAGCATGGTCAGCCTGGATGGGATCCGCAGAGACCCTCGCTGGAGAGACCCTAACCTGCGTGAGGTCATCACCATGCTCAGTCACCCCATGGATCCGGTCAAGTCCAACGCGGCCGCTTACCTGCAGCACCTGTGCTACGAGAACGACCGCATCAAGCAGGACGTTCGGCAGCTGAAGGGGCTTCCTGTTCTGGTGGATCTTCTCGATCACCCCAAAGCCGAAGTCCACCGCAAAGCCTGCGGAGCTCTGAGGAACATCTCCTATGGAAAGGATCACGACAACAAGGTGGCCATCCAGAACTGCGACGGCCTCCCTGCCTTGGTCAGGCTGCTGCGGAAGTCCAGTAACATGGAGGTTAGAGAGCTGGTCACAGGTGAGACCCAGAGGAAGGCCTGAGGGGAGGGAAATCGCTTAGCAGTTTGTTCGTTGAGGAAAGGGAATTTAAACTTGACTTGCGGTGAAATGCTCTGACTCGGTGGTTGTCCACCACCGGTCCTGGTGTTCCCGTACTCTGCATGTTTCTAGATGTTTCCCTGCTTCAACACACCTGATTCAAATGAATGCGTTGTCATCAGGCTTCTGCAGAGCTTGATAATTACCTGTTTTATTTGAGTTAAGAAGAGTAAGCAAAAGTTTCAGATAAAAATGACGTTCTCCAACCCATCTCCCTCCTCCCCCTCCCTTCCTTCTCCCCCTCCCTTTCTCCTCCTCCTCCTCCATGTCCTTTTTTCTAAAGGAACCCTCTGGAACCTCTCATCCCATGAACCCTTGAAGATGATGGTCATCAACCACGGTCTCCAGACCCTGACCGATGAGGTCATCATCCCCCATTCTGGTTGGAGGAGAGACCCTACAGAACATTCTAGACCCCGGGAGACGGAGTGGACCACAGTCTTCAAGAACACTTCCGGATGTCTGAGGTACACACTCACCGGCTGGGGTCAGGGATTCCAAGATCAGTTCACGGAAAACCGAATGGAACATGTGAACGATCCCTAAATGTATTTGTGTTCATTTCTCAGACGCTTTTCTAAAAGTAGAACATGGGGGGGGGGGGGGGATTTGAACCTGGGATCCTTTGATGTGTAGGCCAATACCACCAAAGCTGTATCCGCACCTCCATACTCCACAGCATAGGTATCGAACTCCGGTCCTCGAGGGCCCAGGTTTTCGATGTTTCCCTGCTCCAGCACACCTGACTCTAACGAATGAGTTGTTATCAAGCTCTGTGGAAGCCTGATAACGACCCATCATTAGAATCAGGTGTGCTGGAGCTGGGAAACATTGAAAACCTTCAGGACAGCGGCCCTCGAGGACCGGAGTTCGACACGCCTGCTCCACAGCATTGCTGACTCGTTATCGCCAGGCTGTCTGACGTGGTTTCATCCCCAGGAACGTGAGCTCGGATGGGGCTGAGGCTCGTCAGAGACTGAGGGAGTGTGAGGGGCTGGTGGACGCTCTTCTCCATGCCTTGCAGTCAGCAGTGGCCACCAAGGACACGGATAACAAGGTAGAGACCCAAGACCACCTGATAGGAATTCCAATGAACGGAAACTGCAGCAGAACAGCAGATAAGCGCAAAGACTGGAAGTGTGTCGGACCACGAGGTCAGGAAAGGGATTTAGAAAGAGCTAGTTCACCCTGTTTTTAATTTTTTTTTACTGACCTTTTTTGAGATGTGATTTTATACTTTTGTGTTTGTTTCCCCCCCCCCCACTTCTATTCTTGCCTTCCCAGTCGGTAGAGAATTGTGTCTGCATCTTAAGGAACCTTTCCTACCACGTCCACAAAGAGGTTCCAGGGGCGGAACGCTTTCAAGAACCCCCGACCAATCACATCCCTCGATCTGGAGGACACCAGAAGAAGAAGACGGACGCCGACTGTTTCGGGGGCAAAAGGGCGAAAGGTTTGTTGTCGATGTAGCAAACGAACAGAGGAAATGCCCAGTGGGGTTAGAGCTAATCGTGCATGTGAGAAGATGGATTTCTGAGAAAATGACCACTTAAGAATCCATCTGGCAAGTTTGATCTATTTGTGCCCGTAACACAGGGGTCTCCAATCCTGGTCCTCGAGGGCCGCTGTCCTGAAGGTTTTAGATGTTTCCCTCCACCAGCACACCTGAGTCTAATAAAGGGTCATTATGAAGCTTCCACAGAGCTTGGTAATGGCTCATTCATTAGAATCAGGTGTGCTGGAGCAGGGAAACACTGAAAACCTTCAGGACAGCGGCCCTCGAGGACCAGGATTGGAGACCCCTGCCGTAACACATCGGTTTGGATCAATCAGTGTCCAATAAGAAACTACTAGTAGCGACAGGTGTTAGAAGGAAGTTACCCTGTGATGGACAATGATAGACAGATGGGTAATCCAATCACCAATGCCTGCCCTGTCCTTTAGTTTCCGAGGACAACTTCCCACATGGATACGTGTAACAAGTTAGCGCAAGAGACCTTGAAAAACTTTGGACTGTTTCACACTGTTGTATTGCTCCCCTTCACAAGTCACAAAGCTTTTCTTTTTCTTTCCTCCGCTGCTAGAGGAGTGGTTCAATCAAGGTGAGTCTCGTTCGTCCATGTGCTTCCTTTTGTTGGGGCTTTCAGAGGAGGTCCCATTGTATGTAAGAGCTTCAAATTTTCCAATTGCGGAAGTGTGCGTGTGTGTGTACTTATGTATTTTGTAGGTTGGAGAAATGGCCTTCTAGACAAGAAGTATGAAACGCTGGACTTGCCGAAACGCAGAGAACCAATGAAAGGTATGAAACTACGAGGATGGATGATGGAGAACTCTGTTGTACTGTCGCACTGCATATTGACAACTAATCCTGATTTATTCTCACATGTCTGTGAGACAGACATGACTGAGTGACATGTCTGTTGTGTGAAAGGTTAACTTTTGGACTTTCGTAGTGAAGACTTGCTTTCATCCAATGACCCTGTTTAGGGCGTTCGATACTGGATGTGAATTAGACCATCAGCAGGTGCGCCTGAGGCAAAAAGAAGCACTACGGATGAGTCCAAACATTAGGTCAAACGGTTGTCGCGGCAACCGTGCGTTTTTGTTTGTTTGCGCGTGTGTGTGTGTCTGTGCGTGTTGGCCAAGCCATAAGCTTGTGTGTTTTTTTGTAACGTGCGGGTCTCATGTCTGCCCGACTTGACATCTGGTTCTGGGAATGAAGCTACAGTGTCATATTACTTTCTCATTAGACATGTCTATTGTGTTCCCAGATAGACATTTAAATTCAGTGTCTGTAGCTCATGCCTGCGGCTGAGTACATGGTCTCCATTACAGTCATTGAAATGCAGCACAGCACACCTACGATTGGACCTTCTGAAGGATAGTTGCGTAACTGAGCAAAAACAAAGCAGTGCTTCTCACCTACTATACCTGAACTGTGCATAGAAAGCTGTAGGCGGACCTGGGCAGGTGTGTGTGTGTGAAGCTGGACACGTGTGTGTGTGTGAGAGAAGCTTGGCAGGTGTATGTGTGTGTGTGTGTGTGAAGCTGGGCAGTTGTGCGTGTGTGTGTGTGTGAACCTGGGCAGGTGTGTGTGTGTGAGAAGCTGGGCAGTTGTGTGTGTGTGTGTGTGTGTGTGTGTGTGTGTGTGTGTGTGTGTGTGTGTGTGTGTGTGTGTGAGAGAGAAGCTGGGCAGTTGTGTGTGTGTGAGTGAAGCTGGGCAGTTGTGTGTGTGAACCTGGGCAGGTGCGTGTGTGTGTGGACCTGGGCACGTGTGTGTGTGTGAACCTGGGCAGTTGTGTGTGTGTGAGAGAGAGAAGCTGGGCAGTTGTGTGTGTGTGTGTGTGTGAACCTGGGCAGTTGTGCGTGTGTGTGTGTGAACCTGGGCAGTTGTGTGTGTGTGTGTTAACCTGGGCAGTTGTGCGTGTGTGTGTGTGAGAGAGAGAAGCTGGGCAGTTGTGTGCATGTGTGTGTGGATCTGGACCCAGGCCGTCCCCAGCTATAGTATCACCAGCTGCAAGCCCATCTCTCCTTCTGCTGAAAGCTGCAGTGAGACTGATAAGGAGACCTTCTCAGTGAGACTGATAAGAGGACCTTCTCAGGGTTACCCAACAGCTGAGGTCTCTCCCTGTAGACTTGGCTGACTGATCACAAACATGAACAATCTGAGGATTCCAGAACAGCCCATCCGTCTGGGTGTCCTGGTCTCTTCGTCTAGGAGCAGGACAGGGGTGTCCTTTTGAAGGGGTTGTCTTCGGTTGGGATTATCCTAACGTAGGTTTGTCTTTAGACGGTGCTGTCTTAAAAGGAACGTTGGGGAGTATCAAGCTTAGAGAGTGCTGTCTTTGTACAACAGTGTTGTCCTTTTAGGTAGTGTTGTCCTTAGATGGTGTTATTACATTATTGTCCTTGGATAGCGTTGTGGTTACGTCATTGTCCTTAGATAGTGCTCTCATGAAGCACTGTTCTACTGGGAGTGTGTTATCCTTAGATAGGGTTATTGTGAATGATTGTTGTCTTTGGATAATGTTTTCTTTGGACTTGAAGGAGAGGGAGGTCTGTGTAAACTATCCATGAGTCCATTAATGAAAACAGCGGGTAATGACATTTCCAATTGAATCCAGCTCTTATCCTGCATTCTGTGTAGACGGTTTCTATTGATAATTCATACTTAATACGTTGATGTGATGCATGCGCGCATAGTGTCTCGACACTAATCAGAAGATTTTTGAAACAAATTGCTGCCGTGGATAATCTTAACTTCAACAATAATGGTGTATCTTCATATTTGTGTTTTGTAAAGATTTAATTTGCATCTATTGGTTTTTTTATATAGGCTGAGTTAAGACGTAACCAAAGTGTGATAAAATAACCCTAATCATTTTTGTTTCATGGCTACTAATGTTTTAAGACGACAATTTTTTACCATAAATATGACATCTCTTTGCCTTTTTAAAATCTCAACATGAATAAGCTGACAGTACTCTTAGATGGAATAGTGCTGGAATAATTTGTTTTCATTTGGAAGTCTGGACTGCGATATCGTTCATGTGTGCGTCCTTAGAGTGTTTGAACGAATAAGCGTTGGCAAGTCACTCTCCGTCTGGAGCCTTGTGTTGGGAGAGTCTAGTTTCTGATGGTGTCAGCCTCAATATGCCTCAGAGAAATCTCTGATGGTCAGAGGGTCTGTCGGTCTGTCTGTCTCTCTCTTGCTTCCATGCTCTCTCGCCCTCACCCTCTTCTCCCCCCCCCCCCTCTGTTTCTCTCCCTCCCCCGTCTTTCTCTGCCTCTCCCCCCTCTCTTTCTTCTCTCTTTCCCCCCCCCTCTCTGTTTTGCTCTTACTCTCCCTCCCGGCCTCTGCTCGTCTTCGCCTCTCTTCTCTCGCCCCCCCCCCTCTCTCTCTCTCTCTGAAGGTCTGGATCTGCTGTATCAGCCTGAGGTGGTGAGGTTGTATCTGTCCCTGCTCACCCGCAGTCAAAACCACAACACACTGGAGGCTGCAGCTGGAGCGCTGCAGAACCTCGCGGCAGGACACTGGGCTGTAAGTGCTGGGCTCTGACGGGGGGGGCTTGGGGGCGGGGGGCTGAGCCTCTGAGTGGTTGGCTGGGGGCGGGGGGCTGGGGGCTGGATCGTTGGAGTGTGTGCTGTGGGGATGGGGGGGGTTGTGGTGTGCATTTGGGGATGTGTGTGTGTGTGTGTGTGTGTGTGTGTGTGTGTGTGTGTGTGTACGGTGTTTGAGTCTAAGGAGTAGGAGGTGGCTGAATACTAAGCGTGTGTGTGTCTGTGTGTCTTCTATCGTGTGTGTGTGTCTATAGTCAATCTTACTTGTGCATGTGCTTAGCATTTCGCCCGTGTCTCCACCTGTGCTACAGTGGTCTAGCTACATCCGAGCTACAGTCAGGAAGGAGAAGGGCCTCCCAGTTCTGGTGGAGCTCCTGCGTTCAGATGCTGATAAGGTAGTCCGGGCTGTCGCCATCGCTCTCCGAAACCTGGCCATCGATCGCCGCAACAAAGACCTCATAGGTAAGACCCTTGGGAAAACCTCAGTTCAAACATTCCTATCTGGACGTCTCCCATTTAGCAGACGCTAATATCCTACGTACAAAAAGTACCACTCAGTAGCATAATCTCAGCTATCAGACGTCTCCCATTTAGCAGACGCTAATATGCTACGTACAAAAAGTACCACTCAGTAGCATAATCTCAGCTATCAGGCATGGTTAACCATAAATACCACAGAATAACAAGAACATGTCAATTACATAAATGCAGTGCAAAAAGAACATGTGAACTTCTTTTCAATACTGTGCGGCAACAACGTCTACATTTCAGTACCTGGTTAGCCAAGGCACAGTCTGGCGTAACCATGGCGTAACCATGGCGTAACCATGGCGTAACCATGGCGTAACCATGGCGTAACCATGGCGTATCACAGATCCTTGTATGCAGACAGTGTCTGTCCCCGTTTGTTCCCAGGGGGTTATGCTATGAGGGACCTGGTTAGCAACCTGCCCTCCGGCCAGCAGAGGCCAGCCAAGAACCTGGAGGGGGACACAGTGGTGGCCATTTTGAATACCATCCATGAGATCATCACAGACAGCCTTGAGAACACTCGTGGACTCGTTCAAGGACAAGCAATCCAGAAACTGATTGCCATCAACAAGACCAGGTACCCTTGGGGGGGGGGGGGGACACTTGTGTTGCCTTCGTATTCACGTATCAGATTTGAATCCAAAGCAGGATACGAGTAGCGTGTTTTTAGAGAAGCGTAGCGGGAGATCTAGAATCAGAAGAGTATGATTCTGAACAGTTTTTCAAGAGTCAAAGAAGCTGAACTAGATTTTCAAATGAGTGTAAAGTTGAGGTAAAAAAAAAAACAATGGTTGTGGAATTTTTGGAAAGAAGTCAAGTGAAGATCCTACTGTTCTTGTCTCCTATGTTCTCGGGGGGCGTGGCTTGTCTGTCAGCCAATCGGTGCGTGAGACGAAGGCGGCCTCCCACGTGTTGCAGACTGTGTGGGCCTACAAAGACCTGAGGAACAGTCTTTTCAAAGCTGGCTGGAACAAAAGCCACTTTAAGGTTGTCTTCGTTATTTCACTTCTGACTAAATGCAATTATACTTTTTATTTATTTTTTTAAATTAATTTAGCGGACGCTTTTATCCAAATTGACCGACAATACGTGAATCCAAAGTGATATTTTGATCCATACTCAGGTTTTATTGCACTACTGAAGCCACTTTTCATAATTTATACATACAAATACAGTTAACAGAAGTGACAGCAATAACACCTGGATCAGAAGTGTAAAGTTTGATCTATCGTCAGTGGTTAGTTTGTTTTACCCTCGCTTGGTGCTATAACTCAACAACACTGCATCAAACCATTTTACACTAAGATGACGCAGTCCAGTGTTGTGTCTAAAGTGCACCACTAAGTCACACTCACTCACTCACACATGCAGTCACGCACACACTCGCATTGTTTTGTTTTATGTCCTGTGTGACGTAGCATCGTTTTCAGAGCAGAATTAGCACGTGTGTTTATACTAAAGACATCGTCCCTTTTCATCATCACACAGCCAATGACGACTGGCGTGACAAAAAGACCCAAGAGTACAAAGCAAGGTTACGATGACATCACCCTGCCTCTGATGGAGAAGAACCAAGGTCAGCATAACATGGCCGTGTTGAAGTGGATGTTTTCCAATGCGGTTCTTTTTTTACAAAAAGGTCCCTGTTGCTGCTGGACCTCATTCATCCGGCTTGGACTGATTCTGTGGAACAAACAAAGCTGTCTGAATGAGATTGAGACACTTTTCTCTCTCTCTCGCCTCTCTCTCTCGCCTCACTCTCTCTCTCTGTCTCTCTCTCTCGCCTCTCTCTCTCGCCTCTCTCTGTATCACTTCCTCTCCACCTCTTTAATACATTTTTTTGTATTCTTCTTCTTTGGTTGTTTTGTGTTGATGTTAACCTGGCTCCTGAGCAATGCCCTTCCACCCACAGAAGGATACTCCACGTCAGAGCAGTCCGACAGAGCGGCTGAGGGCCCTGGCCATGTGTTGGAGAGAGAGGCGTTCCAGGTAAGGAACCAGGATACCTTTGCCCTGATCACGTTGCCTTGATCTTGTACCCAATTTATTTTGTTCTATAAACTTGACTATTTGTTTTCATACTGCAAAGGTATGTAATGGTGATGTTTTACTTGTGGTAGTCAATTGAATGAAATCACCTTTTTCTTAAATCTGGTGGAGATGCAAGATTGATTTAATTGGGGGGGGGGGGGGGGAACGCCATCAACCATCCTTGAAGTATACTGGTTGTATACTCCTTTTTACAGCGACTAACATAATGCATGTGTTCTTCTTCAGACAGTCCCAGAGAGGAAGCTCTTTATCAGAGCTGTAAGGCCTTCGGTAGGTCTGGTGGACCGCAAACCCCCTCCTCTCGACTCCTGGGTGTGAAACCTGCTGGGTGGACTGTAGTGCAGGTACGCTCTCGGACGGTACACCCCTCCTGGGGATTCCAGGTGGGGGTTTAGCTCTGTGCTGAGATGGCATGTCAACAGTGTGGGGATGTGCTGTACCACTGGGTCAATATGTACTGTTGACTTTTACGGAGGAGGTCTGTTTGGTTTTTCCTCATCTTTCATTTTCTTTGCAGGAAACTATATTGCAGGTGCACGTAGAGGATGACAGACATTGGTAGAAGCCATTGGTGATGTGGATTTTACATAGAGGAGGAAGATGGATCTTAGGCAATAGAAGCGAATGCCTCTGATCTGAATAGTGTATATATTTGGTCCTATATTTCATGTCAGTGTCATCACAATAATCGAGGAGGATTAATACTACATTTTATACGCATTGTATCATAGTCCAGTAGGATGAGTGGAATTATCCAGCAAAGTATTCAGAATTCAAAAAGCATTGCAGAATCTATGCGATTAGAATTAGTCAAACTCATGTCAACACTACTTTGAAGTGACAGTGGAGACTACTTTTTAGAATTTCCTGACCACCCTTTGACTAGTGATATACACTATGTTGGTTAATTTTCCTCAAGTTGTGAAAAATTTCCTTATTTATCAATTGAAAGGCCAGTTAAAATGGGATTGTAAATGTGTAATAAAAGATTGTTAATATTCTAAATGAAGGCATTTATATTGTAATATTCATTGTAATACTCATGTTATTTATTAGCAATTGTGGATGTTGTTATCTTGTACCCAGAAAACGGAATGGATACATTAACATCAAAATACTAGTGTCATTTTAACAGAAGCTCAAATTCCAGATTTTTGCTTAGTGTTTGTTCTTGCATCGCAATGTTGAATGGAAATGGAAGTAAATAAAAATCGATCATTTGTACATTTTGATTGTATTTTATTGTTGTAAAAAAAAAAAAGTTGTATTCCATAAAAAGCTTAGTGTATGTTAGAGACTTCTGATCTTCTTGAAAGTGACTTAAATACTGGACAGCTTGATGTTTAATAAGATTAGTGCCTGAACTCTCGAGCGCATAGAAGTGCATTTTTCAAAAGGAATGAAACGTTTCTTCTGCACGCTCGCTATAATCCCTGCGATGCCATTTTTAGCTTCGGGCTGGTTTTAACAGTTTAATACATTCTGGTTGCTAACATGAAGCTAAACGATTCTCAGCTACTGAGAGGGAAAAGGTAGGCGAGTTAGCTAGCAGTAGCGAGGTCATGTCCTGTACTTAGACATCACTTCAGACAGGCGACACCAGCCAAATACACGGTGGACTTAGCTACTTTGTAATTAGCCTAAATGGACTGATTTGTCCTAGATTGAGCAAGGTAAATTACAGCAAAAGTAACCATTTCCAGCAGCTATTAGACATGGTCGTCTTGAAGTTAGGATAACAATCGTAAATTAGTATATGTTATCTAAAATGAATCTGACAAAGTAGAGTACAAGTGATACCGTACAGTAGCAGTTCAAAGTGCAGTTGCGCTCCGCTACTTTCCGCTGTTTATTTTCTCTGTTCTGTGATGCAGAGTTCAAAAGATGAGAGACGATTTGAGAGCGAGTTCGCGTTTAGCAGGTGAGGATACAGCACAGTCACGGTTCAATCAATGAAGGGACATTTATTCGGAGGACACGTCTTAGAAATGCAGCAGAAAATATAAAACATTCAAATGTCATCCTTAATAATCACTTAGAGTTGACTAGTTCACCTCACTTGAACTAATACACAGTCGGCTGACGATGACGTGGTCGAATATATCCATGATATATTAATAACCAGCCTGGTAATCTTGCCCATTATTTTTTAGCTGCTCAGTTGAGCAGCAATGCTGGAAAGGGTCCATCAACGTTTCCTCTGCCCAGCCGTTGCCCCCCGTTAAGCCCTGGTCCTTCTGGACGGTATACCGTGCCTGAGCTCCCTGATCTCTCAGCTAAGGCCAAGATTTCCATGCTTCAGTTCCCTGGCTGGAAAGGAGAGCCGTATCCCAAACCGCTGATCAGATACACCAGGGCCTTGCCAATGGGAAGCTCGTCCATCTCATGTCCGCAACGACTCAATCTCAGGAGACCTACATCGATCTCCAGCACCAGGACAGTCACGTTCTCCCATCCAGAGAAGACTCAGCGTCTGATACCGGCCGTTAGAAGGCAGGGAAGCTCTCCCAGGGCTCAGACGGGAGGCCGTCAGATCAGGCCCGTCACACCCAGACCACCCTCACGCAAGCTGGGTCGCTCGGGGGGTCGAAGCCTTAACGAGGCCCTCGCGGAGGCGCGGCTGGCCGGACGCGGGGATGGCGTTTCCCTGTTTCGCGCCGTCCGAGACCAGTTGCTGCTCACCTCCAGCTCCGAGTCCTCCCCCTCGCCTTGCACGTCCCCCTCCTCTCCTCCGCATCGATGTCGTCGCACCCCGCCGGCCTACCTCACTCGCCGCTACGTGACCCAGATGAAGCTGTATCAGGCGCTGAGTATTGACAGGAAGAGGAAAAAGAAAAGCAATCAGGTATAAAAAAATCTGGCAACTTAACATAAACACAAACATGCCTAGAGATATTAAAGTGAATATGATCGATCGATTTTCTCGATTTTGACTGACCCATAAGCTTTATCCCTGTTATATTGAAACGAATACTTAACATGAGCTCATGTTTAATTTTGTTTGTTTGAAATAAAAAATATGGCATGTAGTTTTTGTGCTATCTGGACACAATCATAACATAACAAATCATATTTTTCTTTTTAATTTCCCAGCGGACTTTAGAGGGGAATTCAATTCGAAAAGGTATGAAGGAATTAATGACCGTGTAACACATTAGCCGTATACTCCATACACACACGATTTAAATAAACACATAATCCTCCTCTGGCAGTGGCACAGTAGGGTCTACAGATAATGACTGTTGCAGCGAGATTATGCTAATAAGGGTACAATGGTAAAGAAGAAAAGAACAGTGGGAACAATAATAATAATAATGAGGTCCTGTGGTCCTCCTCCTGGGTAGCTGCCTCGTGTCACCATGTGAAGCCGCCTCTGGGTGGAGGGGAGGCAGTATCGTCCTGTAGCCTCTGCAACACCAGCAAGAGGAAGCGAAGCCCCCAGTCTGACCAGCCTCCCTCGCAGCCGCCCGCTCGATTGGCCAGGAGATCCAGGACGCGTCCTTGGCGTCGCCAGTTCGACAGCAGCGCCTCCGACTGCCCGTCGTCGGACGGCAGCCCCGTCCAGGACTGCGGCCAGTCGCCCTGCTTGGCGGCCCCGGACGCGCCCGCCGGCTCCGCCCCCGGCCCCGGCCCCGGCCACGCCCTGGGCTCCAGCACGCCACGTTGTGCTTCCGTCGCCTCCCAGTCGCCCTCCAGCACTCCCTCTGGTGCCCTCACGCCTTGCGATGCCTCCGTGATTGTCCAGTCGTTCTCCAGTACTCCTTCAAGCGCCCCCACCACGCCCCTCTACCCCCACTCCTTCACCTCCAGTGCCCCTGGCACCCCACTGTGCACCCCCGTAGTTTCAGGCAGTGCCCCCACCACGCCCCCCCGCCTTAAAACAGAGCATGTGAGCCCTCCCAGTGACTCTGTGTCTCCCTCTAAGAACACGCTCACACATAAAGGGGGGGACTCAGACTCTACTTCCCCCAAAGACTCCAGCCCAAAACCAAGAGACCCCGAGTCAAGATGGAGGGACGGAAGTCACGCTGGCAAGCCGCATGGAGAGCCCCTCACGAGTCCTGCCGTGGAGACGTCCAACCTTCCTGAGAAGAAAGAGAAGAACGGACAGAGAAAGGAGCTCTCTACGCCAGGAACGCCTCCGAACGCCGGCGGAACCGGCGGACCGGCCCGCCCCCAGCTGACCCGCGTCAAAGCCCCACCTGAACCTCCCTCGAGCGTGCGGAGCAGCCTATCAGACTGCGAGCTCACTCCGCCTTTCTTCTCCTACCGCCACGAGGACGCTCCCCGCAGCCCGAGAGGCCCCGCCCACAAGGCCAGCAGGAAGTCGCCGGGCAAACCCCCCTCGACATCCTCAAGCTCGTACGCCTCGAAAACGACGCAGACGGCCGACGGGCACCTGAACGCCGAGACGTCAGCGTCGGCCCCTACGACACCCGCATCGGCAAAGTATTTCTCTCTGCCGTCGTGTCTTTTCAAGAGGCCTCCGACTCCCTGGAGTTTCGGCAGCCGGAGGACGGACTCTCCAGCCTATCGCTCTCCACCTCCCTTAAGTCCCAAATCTCCTGATGCGGGAGCCGGCCAGCAAACCAAGAAGATCCCCTCCGTTGGGTACAACGTGATGACAAGTTCCGCTGGCACACCCTGGGTGCCCAAAACGGAAGAGGATTTGGGGAACCGTGTGGGACGATCCCCGTCCGTCTCCAGAGACGTGGAGAGCAGGCGCTCGCCTCACGCCGCGGGCCTTCGCAGACAGATATCAGTACGGAGCAGACGCTTAAGCCCAGGAGTTAAGACTCATGCGGATAAACAGGAATTATCCAGGACCTCTTTCAAGAGTCGGCCTGTGTGCCCAGTCCAGCGTCCCAGTTCAGACGCCTCCTCCTCCAGTAAACACAGAGACTCCAGCAAGACCTCGGAGGGGAGGATGAGGCGCTCGTATCAGAAACCCGACACGCCAAGACCACGCAGCTGCCCTTCGAAGACCCAGGCCTCCGCGTCAGAGCCCCGGCTCCGCCCCCCAAGCCCCGGCAGGAAGAGCGAGAGGAAGTCCGCCCCGACCTCTGCGTTCGACCTCGACCACCGTGCGAGGTCGGAGACACGCCGCGGGATAAAGTCCCGACGGTCCCCCGGCGCTCCCCCCTCGGAACCGCCGCTTGAGAGAGCCAATCTCAGCAGCTCCGCTCCTGCGGGGGGTCGATCCGGCGGACCTTCACGCTGGCACGGAGAGAGGGCCTCGCTTCCAAGGACCCGGGCCGAGCGGAATCCTGAAGAGAGCTTCAGAGGCGACAAGAAAGCGAAAGCATCTGAGGGACAGGAGGTCTTTAAAGCCCCATTTCCATGTGCGCCCAGCCACAAGCCCTCTGCCTGTCACAGAAGGCCACCGTACGCGGTGCCCGCTCAAAGGTCCCCACTTAGGAGGAACGACACCCACAGGCACTTCAAAAACACCAAAGCCACCCGCTCACCCTCAGCTCAGCTGAGATGTAAGTTCCCGGCGCCTGTGTTCCATCGCCATTTACATTTGTGTGTGTGTGTGTATGTCTGTGTGCGTGTGTGCGTGTGTGTCTGTGTGTGTGTGTATGTCTGTGTGTGTGTGTGCGTGTGTGTGTGTGCGTGTGTGTGTATGTCTGTGTGTGTGTTTGCGTGTGCGTGTGTGTGTGTGTCTATGTCAGTGTGTGTCCCCGTGTGTGTGTGTTTGTGTGCGTGACACACATGTGTAAGTGAAGGGACCGTTCAGTCATCGTCCGTCACTAGAATGATTTATTCTAAACTGTCTGGTTGCAGCGGAAGAATCCGGAAACCATGGACCCATCTCCCACCCCCCTCCTCTGGCGCCCCCGTGCCTGCCCGCTTCCCCCAGCAGCCCCAACCTCATCCACGCCATCGTGGGCGCCATCAGTCTGCTCCTGGGTCTGTCCTCCATCCCTTACCCTCAGCTCTACCCTGCCCCTGCTGCCCCCCCTGCCGTCCCCCCTCCTGTCCCCCCTGTCATCCCCCCTGTCATCACCCCTGCCGTCCCCCCTGCCACGCCCCCCAGAGCGGACCTCTGTCTCCCCTCCTCTCACCTGGACCTCGGCCCCAGCACCTCCTCCACTGCAGGAGCGGGCCCGGCCCGTAGCCTGTCTGACCCGGGGCTGGGCTGCAGATCCACAGAAACCCTGCCTTCCCTCACACAGCAGGTGACTATAATAACTACATGAACAATACTCGCTACCATAACACTGCATCCTTTGAGAAATATGCCTTCTCTGAACTTGTATAACCTTTAGTTTGATACGTGCAGTGAACATTCACTATATATATATATATCTTACTTGTACAGTAATGGTAAAATCTGTGGTGAATTGAGTTAGAGCTTTTTGCCACATGCACTCTCCATCAGAGAGCGGGTCCGAAGATTAGCACGCTGGCTCTGAAGACAGCAGACACAGTGAGTACAGACCTCTTAGTCACATTGATCAAACTAAGTGTCTCATGTTGAGATTCAGCCTGGCAACGGCGTGTTCCCGAGCGAACTGAACCCAGACACAGAAAGACGCTACACCGTCCTGCTGCAAGGACGAGCGCAGCCTCCATCTGAACTTTCCCTGAACGCCTCTATTAAATAAGAGACAAAAAACACGCGCAATTCCTAAGGACAATATACACTTATATTTGGATGGAATTGCACAGCGCTTTAGAACCTCAGAGGTTTCCATGGCAATTACATATCCCGCACACCTGTTGTTGGCAACCAACTATGTCTATGCTGGTCGTGTGCTCGACCAGGTTAGGCTGGAAAGGAAAGTGAACGTTGTCCGTAAGTACTAAGCGCCGTTATGGATGTGCTGTTGTTGTAATGCCAGATGACAGGAGGGCAGGAGGACAGGAGGAGGAGGCCATAGTTCTCAGTGGGAGTGGACAGGGACAGGGAGAGGAGGTTGGTGGTCAGAGGACAAAGTCAACGATCAGTGTTCAAGTCAGTAGGGATTCCACCTCCCCCCCACCTCTCCCCCACCTCCCCCCCACCTCCCCC